>JBBPNQ010000197.1:0-26070 GCA_038090975.1 Boletellus pseudochrysenteroides
GACGTGTCGATACGGAGACCGGCTCGGTAGGCACGTCGTTTGGCATGGTGGGTTGGGTGGTATGTGTGACGGCATTTGTAGGCGATTAGGTCGTACCGCGCGTTGGCCCAACGAAGTCGGCGGACGAGCTGGATGAAGGGGGGGACGGAGATGGATGGGTGGGGTTTGGTGACGGTGGTGGACATGGCGAGATACTAGGAAATATGGAAAGGAGCGAAGAAAATCGAGGTTGAGAACGGGGATCTATATCGTGAGGTGGTGCCAGACAGCGAAGCAGGACGGGGGACATGGCATATTTATACTCAGGCGTGTGCCTGGGTGTCTGATTAAATGGCCATGGCTCGGGGGTCGCTATCGACCGATGTGGGTGCACTTCGTTGTTCCAAAAAAGGAAAGAACGTGATCGACATCACTCCACGTGACCTATTAGCAAGGGGATGAGGCAGTCAGTGGGCGCACTTGGACACACCACTGAATAGCGATGCATGCGGTTGCACACAAGATTGGCACGTCGACAGCCCATGCCATTCGGAGATCGCTGACCATCGCTACCAGGGTCGCTGCTCTTTTGTCCCAACTGCGGTACCCTGCTCGACTTGCCGCGCGGGGACGAGCAGCGCGTCATTTGCGAACAATGCCGGCACGAGGAACCCGCCTCTTGTCCGTCTTTTCGATCACCCCTCGCGTGCCATCCCTGGGTGACTTTTTTTTTTTCTCATCTCAGCGTACGAAAACACGGAGATCGTCACCCGCTCCCATCCGGATGCATTCCCGTCTGCGCTCAGACAAAAGCGCAAGACCCAGACAAAGGTGCATCATGGCAAGGTCTTGCCCAAGGTACGTCGTCGCGCGGGCCCATCCCGAATACGGCATTCGAACGGACTCAGGTGACTGAAAAATGCCCCGCGTGTGGACACCTCGAAGCGTTTTACGAGGAAAAACAGGTGCGTTCTCAAGGGTCCTGCGCACGACCACGCCTGACCCTGCACACAGATGCGGAGCGCAGACGAAGGATCCACGATTCTCTATACCGTACGTCTCGGCTCTACAGCGTATCCCTCCCCCCCCCTCACACATCCGCTCCCAGTGCGTCTCTTGCAAACACGGGTGGCGGATCAACAACTAGGATAAAAGGGAGAGCTGCGCGGAGATATCCGCGGGATGCAATGCCAGCCTTGTGGTCTACACGTTGACGCCTACACTACAGAATAGCGCAATCACGCCGAAACCGCCGAGGATGCTCGCGAGTGACGCGACTGCACCTTCCCGAATCGGAATGTTGTCTTTTGGAAGGCTGTGCAAACAGAGAATGAGTCTCCCTCGACCAAGAATGCCATGTGTGCGTAGACGGACGTTGAAAAGTAGAATGTGAGCACAAACGTAGAGACGAGGAGGACGAGTGCGATCTGTGGGAGGAGCGCCGCGGAGACGTAGGGGGTGAACGGGGGCAGTGACTTGTGCAGGGCCTTTGCCGCGTGTTGTGTGAGCGTTGGGAGAGGCGGGCGTGTGTGGATGGGCGTACCTGGACGGCGTCGTAATTGTCCATGGCGCTGGTGGTGGATGGAGGAGAGAGAGCAGGCTGACGTATGATTTTGGCTGCCAAATATATGTCATCAAGCCATATCAACGCCGCCCGCTTTTCTCTCTGCCTCTCCACATCCCGTCTCCTCCAAAGGTATCTATCTCCCCTCCATGCCGTCTCGCCTCTCATCCTTTTCCCAGATGTCCGCAGCGGAAAAGATCCAGCAGCACCCTGTGTTCGTCCAGGCCCAGAACAAGGTCCACTACCACCTCAGCCAGCTCGACAAAGAGGTCCGCCGCCCACTCTCCTCTCCTTTCCGATTCTCACCGCAGTGTGACAGCTCACCAAGTACCCGGTGCTGAACACGTTTGAGCAACACACGCAGGTGCCCAAGACAGTGCTGGCCATTGGCACCGTCCTCCTCCTCGCCCTCTTCCATTTCATCAACCCTCTTGCCGCACCGGTCTCGAACTTTATCGGATGGGCCCTCCCAGCCTACCTCTCCTTTAAAGCCCTCGAACGTCCCGCGCCCCAAGATGACGTCCAGTGGCTCACCTACTGGGTCCTCTTTGGCTTCTTCAACTTTGCAGAGAGCGTGGCGCTGGGGCTCATCCTCTACTACGTCCCGTGGTATTATGCGTTGAAGACGGTCTTTGTGCTGTGGCTGCAGCTACCGAATGTTCGGGTACGTGCGGGCGGCATCTGATTCTCTTGGTGTTTTCATTTCAATTTTTTTTTTTCGGGTATAGGGCGCTCAAACCGTGTATGTCAACGCCTTGAAGCCTATTTTGGCAAACGTGGTGGGTTCGTGCCGTGCGGTTGTGCCAACGGACTCGGTGTCCGCAGAAGGGTTGCGCGACCGCATCCAGAATGCCACTGCCACTTCTGACTAAAGGATGATCGATGGCGCCCAAGGAGCGACGTTTCATTTTTTTCCTCCACCATTTTCGCCTCGCCTCGTTGGTCAATTTACTTTCTTGTCTCACGCGTCTGTTGCCCCTGAGCGTCGATGACTGCTTTTCTATTCACGATTGATGTTGTAATGTCTGCTATATGGCCCCCCTTTATAGACTCTTTCTTCTCGTTGTTTGACATGTAGTATTTCGACGCATGGTGGTTTACGCGCATGCGTGTTTGATGGTGTGTGAGGACCATTTTAGAATGGTGACATGTGAAATGGGCTGGGCTGCGGGCCCGCTGCGGAGGATGTCGGGTGGATCAGTCTATCTTTGCCCGTCTCCAGGGGGGGCCGATAAGCCCGTGGCTGCTGTCCGTTGAGCACTCTGGGGCCGTGGTTGGTCCTTTGGACCCGAGAATGGCGGCCGGTAAGAAGGACTCAGCGAATGGATGGCTATGCCACATCGAGGCACTTGTTACCAACCCATTCATTTCTCCAAGAATGCAATCAACCGTGCGTTCTCGAATGTCAATTCGCAGAAGACAAGACGTCACGGAATCGTGGCAGAACAAGTGGACCAGTGGGGACAAATTTGAAATACGTGGCCCTTCAGAGGGCCGCGAGGACAGTGTATCCCTCGTACACGTTCTCAAGGAGAGTTCTGACGCTGACGCTGACGCTGACGCCTCCTGGGGGGTACTACTCTGGCAATGCAGTCTGCTGTCGGCGGGGCGTCTTGGCACGTGTTGTGTACTCCGATGGGACAGACCTGCCGCAGCTGCCGCGTCCCGTTGTAAGCTCCGACGACTCCGACTCCGACTCCGCGGTCCTCAGAAGGGCATGGCATCGGGCCCGATCGAGTTCCGTCCGCCTCGGATGGGGGTTACAAGCTGCCTGCGCACCGTGAACGATCGTGCCCGCCGACACGCGCGACGACGCCCTTGGGCCCACCTTTTTTTGGACGGGGTGATCCAGATCGCAACTGCCAGGGAGCATGTTCGACTTATCCGTCGGGTGCATCTTTGCGACTTTTTCTCGCATACACTCCGTGGCACACCTCGCATAAGTAGTACCCGCAAAGACCCGGCATGTCACGGTTTGAAGCCGGATTGGTGCACGGCTGTCTTCCTGAGCCTGGTTTGGGGGAAACGGGGTGCAAGGTCGACGTGCACGATGGGTTGTGACGAGGCTGGTGTGCTTGGTACTGCACTGAGTACACTTGTTCCACCACAACGTGTGGATGTCCCAAGGTCTCGATATCCGGGGAGGGCAAGACGCCGCTGGCGATGGCCTCGCGATCATGGGCCATATCTGTACTACGTTCCTTTGGAGTCGGAGCCAACGTCATTGCCATCACGACGCGTCGGGCTGGACCTACATTCAATTGGCAAGCGAGTCTCATGACAGCAAGCATATGAACGCGTCGTCCCTCCTTACTGGCGTGTGTTGTTCCGACTCGGAAAGCCTACTAGTGGCCTGAGGGGTCTTCCTGGACCTCTGTTGGCAACGTTTACCGTCCGCCATTTTTTTTTTCCCTCCTTTTCACGCTCGATCATTTTGTGTGTGTATCTCCCTGATGGCCCGCGTCTGTCACACGACGACGTGCGGAAGCAGCGGATATACCGTGGACGTGCACCACTAGCCCTGGCGTCCACGCCAAGCCTGTCCAAAGTGGGACAGATATCAAAGTCCGACGAGAGGAGACTATACAGACGAGCAGCCTGCTGCTTCGACTAATGGTGGTAGCCTGGGGTGATCCCCGTTGGTTCGTCGTCCGACCTTTCTGCGTGTGTATTCCATGGGTGCGAGTGGCCCCCGAACTTTCAGGGGCTACCAGTTTGGAGGATTCAAGATGGCTGTGTCGAGCTCCCTTTGCCCGTCTCGCACGCAGACGAGGAGACGCAAATTCTTCAAGTGACTGCGCAGTTGAGGCAGGCTGACACGGGTGCACTCCTGCGCACGTCGACCGGTCAGCATGGAGCAGAAGGGGGTGTCTCGTCTAACACGCGGGTTTGGAATGGAACCCTCGTTGAAGTTGATGTGGCTCTCAGTGCTCCTCATCGACCTATGACCATCGGTGAGTGGACGTACGTGTCTTTTCATTGCAACTACTGATCAGAGATAGATTAGAGAGTCCTCGTTCATTATGGACGACACCGTCGAAAAACCCACACTGTCTGAATCACTGATCCCAAGATAATTGTGTACGTTTAGATACCAATGTGGACGAATACGATCTGCTGGTCAAACGGTATTTTTCCGCGCAACGATCTCAACGTCGTGTGCAGTGCAACAGCGGCCCTGGTGCAATCCAGACGGCCAGACGGCCCATCCAACAAATGCGTGTAAAAAGCGGACACGACCCGGCCAGCAACGGCATCGTCTACAGGCAGGACGGTACCAATGACGCTGCGAAACCCCCCGAATTGCATCGCCGCCGCGAGATGGATCACCTCGTCTGGCGTCGTGGCGTCGCCCACCGTCGTACGACACGCCGAGAGGAACGCAAAGTCGGGGTTCTCAAAGTCGGATTGGACGAGCTCCTTGAGCGTCAAACGGCCGTCGTGCAACGCAAAGCAAGACTCGAACGGGTGTACTTTGTTCGGAATGCCGTGGCAGGCGAGATGAAGCCACTTGCAGCGTTTGAATGCGTCCGTTGTCCGTGCGATGGTGGCATCTTCGTCTGCGAGGAGCGTGACGCAGGAACGGTCACGGACACGTTCCGCGACGAGGGCGAGTTCGGGCGTGACGGACGGAAGGGGAACTTCTCCCAGTGGCTTCGAGGAACCCACAATCGCAAATGGTGGGTTGTCCGAGAGGACGTGTGCCTGCTTCCTCGCACGGAGAAGCGTGCCCAGCGTCGGCGCGTACGAGGAAATATACAGGTCTGGAAGCTGTCGCTGGCCTTTCCGAAAAGGGCCCGTGGCGTGAAGTGGGAGAAACGTAAAGTCGTCGGTCGGGCACCACCAGATGCGTGAATTGGGCGTGATAGCGTGTTGCTGGAGAGCTCGGACGACGGGTTCAACGGCGCAATCCCAAATCTCGCGGAGGATGATTGCAATATCTTTTGAGCTAAAAAGCTTTGGCTTGTCTACAACCTGTCGAAATCGGGACGCCAGCTTCGAAAGGTCATTTTTCGATGTGTTGAGTTTAACGTGTACCGGATCCTTGTCGTGGAGGATTATCACGGCATCACAACTATACTGGCTGGCGTTCATGATGATAACAGGTCCGCCCTTGGCAGCAGTTTGGAGGTCGGAAAATTCAGGAGGCAGGAGGAATCGAGAGAAGCCGGGCACGGTGCGAATACGTGATATGACGTCGTCGAGTTCTGCGGTCAGCTTCCACGTTTGCGCGGACTGTAACTCCGATGCTTGATCAAAGAGCGTTCGAAGACGAGCGCTGACTCGCATGAATTCATCAGCGAGATTTGCTGTGTGGGTACCCAAGGAAGAGAGATCATCGAGAGGCGTGCTTAAGCGAGCCAGCTGGGTCCAAAACACTGTCCGTCCTTGTTCCAGAAGCTCTACCGCAGTCCTGACATTCCCACTACGAACGCAGTACGAAAACGCATCTACGGCCAGAGAGGACACATGGTTCTTCATGATCTGGTAGTGTTCTACAGAGGATGGAAAGATGGCAGCGTGACGGACCAGAAACCGTAACGCGGTCTGGTATGCTGTCATAGCCGAGCTGTGATCATATTTGTCCGCAGACGCAGCCCATGCTCTGGCCGCATAAAGATCCCAGCGCGATACCCCCTCTTTCGACTCCCCAAGTTCTGAAAACAGCTGAAAGGCTTCATTCAGATCGTCCATAGAACGAAAACGCTCGAACTGGGTCTGAAGACCAGCTGCGAGGTCTCGGAGAGACGAGGACCGATGAGCATGACCCGCTGGCCGAAGAGACAGCGCGGCTCTATATAGCTCGATGGCGTCGGTGAGATCAGAGGAAGTACCGTGTGTTGCAAACCGCGACATAAGGCAACTGGCGAGATTTACCAGTGATATCGCACGCCGTAGATGGCCCTCGGGACAGAGTTCTAGAGCAGCTCGGCCGAATTCGATGGCCTTGGTAAGATCATCAAATACATTCAAGCGCTCAAATCTCTGCTTATGGCAATTTGCCAGGTTGATCAGAGATGTGGATCGATATAAGTGTCCAGGCGGACGTAAAGCCAAAGCCGCTTGGTAGTACTCGATGGCCCTCTCCAGGTCGCGAAGGTGACCATGCAATTCGAACCTCATGTCCAAACTGTCACCGAAGTTGTTAAGAAATGTTGAACGCTCTGAGTGGTTGTGGGGGCAAACTTCAACTGCGATTGCGTGACACAGAATGGCTTCATCAATGTCGGCTAATGAGCCAAGATGCCGGAACCTTTCCTTTAGACAGTTGGCAAGGGAGTCGATGTAGGAGAGCCAGATGGCATGTCGAAGAGATCCACGCTCCTTGAGAGGTCGAAGAAGATCGACTGCCTCGTTAAGATGAGCGATGGTGCCATCCCGTCTGAACTTGAGGGAAAGGCTCAAGGACAGGTTGAATTGTACTACTGGGCGTTCGGAATGACGGGGAGGGTAACATAAGAGAGCAGCGCAAAGGTGCTGAATGGACTCGTGCAGATCCTCGGGGCCGCCATGCAGCTCGTATCTGAATTGAAGGGCGATAGCAAGATTGCTAAGGCATGACGGCCGCAGATGATGGCCTTCCGGCCGAAGATTTAAGGCAGCTCTGCTGTATGTAACAGCACCATCTAAATCATCCGGAGAGCCCCTTTCCTCAAATCTATCACGGAGACAGAGAGAGAGGTTGGTCAGGGAAGACGAGCGATCGGGATGGCCCTCTGGTCGCAGGCCTAACGCAGCTTCGTGAGTCTGGATTGCTTGATCCAGGTCACTGGGCGAGTGGTTTTCTCTAGATCTGTCCTGAAGACAGATGGCAAAGTTGTTGAGTGTTTCAGCGCGGAGAGGGTGACCGGGGGGGCAATGTATAAGTGCATCTCCAAGAACATGAATAGATTCATCTAGGTCAGCCAAATTCCCACCGCGCTTGTATCTCTCCCAAAGTGCGCCTGCAAGATCGTTGAGGTAAGCTGAACGATCAGCGCCGGGCGGAAGCACCAACAATCCCATTCGAAGTAGTTTGATCGCATGTTCCAGAGATTCAAGAGAACCATTCTGCCTGAACGTGGCCCGCAAGCAATTCGCAAGCGTGTTTAACTTCTCGGTGAGAGTCGCGAGAAGTTGAGTTTGGAGTTCCGGGGATTTATCCTGCAACGCATTTCCTGGTTGTTCGGCCTGCATTCTGTGTTGCGAGTGTTCAGAACCATGCGCAGGTAAGCTAGGATCGTAAGAAGAGCTCACTTGTGCACCAGAACGGGGAGGCAAGTACAATACAAAAACGAGAAGGGTTACGTCGGAGTGCGAATGCAGAAGAGACGACTGACCTATATGATCATGTGAGGGACACCCCAATGACATGCTGACCTGCCCCGAAGGGAAAGCCCAAGTTCTTGGCTGTCGTGGCCAGTACCTGATGCAATAAACCAACGCATCTGAGTGGGAAGTGAGAGGCTGTGCGATGAGCAAATGGAGAGGGCACTGTAAGAGATGGATTGGCATGGGTTCCTGGTCAGGTTCAATGCCCTGCCCGTGAACAGGGCCACATGGACTGAGGCTGCCGTTCTGAGGAGTTACAGTGGTCCTGCGCGGTCGAGACTGGTCCAGAGTGGTCATGACCAGGTTTTCGGGAAAAGATTCGGACCTGCCACTAATGTGCGCGGAATTTGGGATTTCGCTTACCTCCATATAGAAATAGAGAAAATGGACAAAGGGGTGGGATGGAGGTTGTAAGTGGCCATGGCCTGTAGGAAGAGGCTGATACCTCAGTGTCGGTGAAACGAGGCATAGGCATCCATACCCTGTAGGAGTGAACATGACCCGGGCGGAGGTTGACCCGGAGCTTGGGCCATGCCAAGACACAAGGGGTGGCGGAGCGCGCGTGAAGTTATATTATCTGTATACGATGAAAAGAAGGTACAGGAACCACATTGGCTCCGCCCATGATTGCTTTGCGACGTGATGCCAATATCCGCTGAGCTCGGACGAGTGCGCCCCGCATTCGTCGAGATCGAGGGCGGTAGAGTGACAGCATGGCCAGCAGTGACGTTTTCAACAAACGGGGAGCACGAGGGGGTTCGTGTGTGGCCCAGCGTGGAAGGCGGGGAACAAATTGCAGCACTGGAAGCGAGGTCGTCGTTTTCTCGAAGTATGACAGGTGGATCGCGGCGGGATAGTAGTAGGCTGGGGCTGGATGGTCACGATGAGGACATGCAATAGGTATGTATGGACGTGTCAAATTTTTATGCAGCTAGTCTCGTATCGTTGATCAGTGCACTGTATCCAACACTACTGCAGTCTGGGCGTCGCAACTCGCAACCTGTCGCGACGGGTTGGTGAGAGCAGTGAAGGTCGCCTCAAAGTGACCGATTTGCGACAGCGACCCAAAAATCCGTTCGAGTCTATGACAGCAATACAGTGATGGTCGCTTGCTTCCACTAGCACTGTAGCAGTTAACCATGGCACTACCAGGCCTGTCAAAGCACGAAGAAATTTATCACAAACTCTGCAAACGGTGCGGTCACCTTTTGGGACATGCCGATACATACCCAGCTCGCTCTCACGTACACCCTCCAGATGACTAGTTCCTCGTAATTGGTGCAGAGGACAGGAAATCGAAAATTTCCAAGATATCACGCCGGGTCCGTCTTATTTTACTGTGAGTGTCGTGTCGTGTCGGATGATCGCGAACAGAAAAGACTTTACCACCATTCTATCTGCAATCTTCGACATGAAAACTGATTGCTTCGTCTCTTAGCTGCCACCGTTCATTGACATTGGTGACTCTGCATTCGATTCTTGGAAGCAGGACAGGCTAGCAGACGCGGAGGCATCGTCGGCAGGAATGATCACAAATTCTGGGCACTCGAGCCATCACACACTCGTAAGAGCACATTTGCAACGTTGGAGCACAGCGATTGGCGATACTAAAGAGGTGAGTCCTGCTTTAATTTGCTACATGTTTAAGTTACTCCGAGTCCGTCAAGATCCAGCCCTCTGACATTGTGATATTGATTATCTCTTTTTACTGCTGGCCCATTACAAGTTCAAATCATACATCTCAAAACTAGACTTTGGTTGGCGGTACGAAAAACAAAAAGCCATAGTGTTAAAATGATGCATCGAATGATGTTGTCGTTCTCGAACGCGTTATGCGATACTACACTTGTGGTTTGCATTGGCTTGGTCTGTAAGGCCACATTGACAGACCCTTACTCCAGATCAGCTTCGCGGAAGAACATGATCAAATACACCTACCTCATGTAAACAGGATGGCCAGCGTTTGCTGGCTTGATAATGTTCCTAGTCTGTGTTCCTGCGCTTCACAAGCGGTCTGGCATTGGACCCGCAAATGGCTGAGGGCTGAAGCGCTGACAGGTAGCGTTGGTGATGCAGCTTGTGGTTGCCCCTGGCTGTGTATTGTCTTGGAATCGTCGGGCGATATACCCAAACTTGACCCTATGGGACAAACACATGTAATCTTTGTCCGCATCACGAATGGTGCGGTGCCTTACAGGTAGAGGAGCGGTCCCGAGTGGACACAGCCTTAGCTGCGGGGAAGCGCCCAAGGTACCTAGGAGAGATGCGGTGCGCACTGGTCTAGCCAACCTATGACAGTGCGAAGAAGGTAAAAAGAAACAGCGTCAGCTTGTTTGTTGACTCTCCCTCATTGCTCAGGCAGCTAACTTGGATCGCTGATGACAACGTCGCCAGTCACTGGTGCGTACCGACAAGACAGGGTTGCCATCGTGCATTGGTGCTGACCGATAACCAAGAGCGTTCCACGTTCATTGAAATGAACGCCGGGCGTCAACTATGTGCGCTTGCGTTTTCATCGAACGGGGAATACATCGTGAGTGGGAGTACTGAGGGGGTTCAAGTATGGCGAGTGGAGGACGGAAAAGAAATGGCGACGATGGAAGCAGAGTGCGTCAACTGCCTCGCTGTCTCGAAGGATGTCAGATGGATCGCAGCGGGGACGGACTTGGGCGGGGTCGCTGTCTGGGATTGGAAGACGCGCGACAACGTCTTGACACGCTGGGAGGATCGCAGCATTACTGCCGTCGACTTCTCGCCCGACTCGACTCGACTCGTCATCGCAACTGCTTCCAAGTGGAGTAATAGGACCAACACAACGACAGTTTGGGACGCGTCAATCACGGCCAGCGTCTGGGACATCGCAACTGGCAAACGAATGGTCGGTCCACTCCGCCACGAGGATGCAGTGCGAGCAGCGAAGTACTCGTCCCAAGGTGACCGAATCGCGACAGCAACTCCTGATTTCGTTCGAGTCTACGATAGTAACGATGGCCGCTTACTCGTCAACATACCCATCGGAGTCACTCCGTGGTACAACACTGGTCTGCTCTGGTCATTCGGCGACCGTCTCTGCGTCATCTCCGACAGTAGGATCAAGCGACTTGAAGCATCCACTGGCTCATCACTTTCCGAATGGATAGTTCCCGATGGCAACTACTCCTCGTGCATTGCCGTGTCGCGGCACGGGCAATTCATCGCACACTCTACAAAACATACCGTCACGTTTTGGGATGCGTCGACACACGCTCAGCTCAGTCTCATCCAATATGCTCATGACATACGTGCAATCGCACTCTCTCCAGACGACCGGTTTCTCGCGACTTGCAGAGAGAACGGGAGAATCTCCATCCAACGTCTATCTCGTATCACCGTAAGTATCGTGCGTGTCTTTCGATTATGGCGCATCTGAGCTACATTCTTCCTTCCATCTTCTTTCAATATACAGGATTCAATTCCTTTGACTCCTCTGCACCCCACTTTTCGAGAGCCAGACATTCAGATCGACAAAGGTGTGCTCAATTTCTGGAAGCGCGACCAACTTGCGACAGCAGAAGCGTTATTGAGTGTAGCAATCCATAAGAGTCAGGATTCAACTTACCATGTGCGCGCTTGTCGAGCGCTAGTGCGAGCTCGTTCGCGACGTTGGGACGCGGCGATAGAGGATGCCAAAGAGGTATTGGTTGTTCTGCTCTCACATACACTGACACTAACACCAATACACAGTCCATCAAAATACGGCCATCTGTCATTGGTTACATCGCGATGAGCGTAGCGCTTGTCGGCAAGGGAGATAAGCACGAGGGATATCGAGCATGTGACATCGCGTTCGAGCACTTTCATTCGACTCACGTCAGCTTCCTCCTGCTGATCAAGGTGTGTATTCCTTGCACCCGAACATCGTTCCCCCTCGCCTGCTTATATTACTTAGGCTGTCATCGTGTTCATGGCCGGAGAACACGACGACGCGATATCGCGGTTGCATGACCTTATCGCTACGGTGCACATGAACTCGATATGCTATGTGGTTCAGGCATGTGTATCATCCATTTACCACATGGCGGATGCCACCACTTACATTTTTAGCAGGCATATATGCATCTTCTCCTCGGAGACTCGCATGTAGAGAGTAGCGATTACGAGGGGGCGATTCAGTCATTTAAGCTTGCACGATCCCAAATGCGACACCACAGAAGTCGACCGCTTTTTGTGGTTTCGCTGGTATGCTTGCTTACGGCTTTCTTGCAACGTGACGAAATTTCTCACCGTCATCGATAGATATCTGGATGGAACTTTGACGGTCTCAGCATCACGATTCGACAGCGTCTTTGTGAAGCTATATATGCAGTAGGTCGTGTGAAGGAAGCTGCTGAGACTGTTCTGGAGACCGTAAGTTCTTATGGCGAGGAGGTCTATAAGAGCAGAGCCACCACCAGGTGGGTCTCTGGTAAGTTCATGCCCCATCCTGTTGGCTGCTGTGCGTTCAAAATCTCCGCAGATTTTACGCATCGATGTCTCTCTGCTTCCGACATGGTCTCGCGACATGATAAGGAGCCTATGCTTGATATGACCCTCAGTTCGACAGTTCACATGCGGCTCATGAGAGAGTGGGCAAAATCAAAATTGATGAGTTGTTCGTGGAAGGACGCCTTGGTTGCCACTACCAGTGTGAGTACCCCCTTTTACTCTGGCGCACCTCGTAAACTTAACTCTCCGTCGGTTTGGAGTTCACGGCGCCGAGATCCACGATTTATCGTGCTATCTGTGACAATCTTGAAATGACTGACTGCATACCGGACGCGATCAAGTGCTTCTACCAGATGAACAGCGAATTAGCATTGGAGACAGATACGAACGGTGAGGAGATGAAATGGTCCGTAGGTGAGTAATTATGCGTGCAGTTTCAGACTGTTTTCGCAACTGAACTCCTTCAGACTTCAAGCAACGCTGCGCTAAAAAACTTGAACACTTTGGAGATACTGCAGCAGATGCCCAAAAACACGAAGATGCAATTGTTCAGTATTCAGCTGCATTAGCTCTCGCTTCTGCAGTTCCAGAGGACATTCTAATCAAACGAAGTAAAATATATATGGCAAAGAGATTATGGGAGGAAGCCCTGGAGGATACAAATCAAGTACGTCGTTTTTGACTTCGCAGCTCTGATCTTCCCGACGCAAAATTATCAGGTGATGGCGTTCAATCCAATGTCTCTGTGGGGTTACGAGGGCGTATTGGAGCGTTGGGCAAAGGAAAACTTGACAGGTGGATCATGGAAGAACGCCTTGACTACTGTTCGGAGTGTAAGCATATTCCTCTGTTGTTCAGCATCGCACAAATAACACATTTATCGGAAGTTCAAGGCCCCTAGGTTTGCCATTTACCGGGCAATATGTGAACGTCTGGAAACGGACCACTGCATTGTGGACGCAACCGAATGCTTCCACAAAATGACGAGCGAATTGAGACACACGACAGAAGATGAGCAGGCGAAATGGATTCTCGGTGAGTAGTTGTGTCTGTAACACCAGCAACTCCAACGTGACTGTTCTCTGTCAGACTTTGAATCTCGTTGCTGTGGGAAGTTAGAGGACATCGGGGACGTCGCAATGAATGCTCGGAAATACGACGAGGCCGTCTCCCGGTATTCAGATGCACTGTCCCTGAATCCTACTACCCCACATGCCCTGTTCACCAAACGAAGTAAGGCATACATGGCGAAGGGCTTGTGGGAGGACGCATTAAGTGACGCAAGCAAGGTATTATTAACACTCCTGTTGCACTTGGGCGTGTCCTTGTTGATGGAAGTCATCAGGTTGTCACGCTTGATCCGTCATCACGATTTGACTATAAGAGAGTGTTGATGGAGTGGGCAAAAGTAAAGTTGGAAAAAGGTTCGTGGAGGAACGCCTTGATATCTGCTAGTGGTGTAAGGCTTTCTCTATTCACGTGCACCATAAAATTGACCCTTTGATTGGAAGTTTATAGCCCCTAGGTTCGCCGTTTACTGGGCGATATGTGAACGTCTCGAAACAGACAACCGCATTGTAGACGCGTCCGAGTGTTTTCACAAGATATCAAGCGAAGTGGCACCGGAGACAGAAGATTGGCAGGTCGAATGGACTATCGGTGAGTGATGGTGTATGCAAGGACCACCGGTGAAGACCTACGTGACCGTTTTCTGTCAGACTTCAAATCTCGATGCTGTGGGAAACTGGAGGACCTCGGAGATGCGTCGATGAAAGCTCGGCAATATGACGAAGCCATCTCTTGTTATTCGGCCGCGCTGTCTCTCGATCCTACTGCCATACAAGCCTTGCTTTTCAAGCGAAGCGAGGCACGTGCGGCGAGGGGTCTGTGGGAGGATGCATTAAGTGACGCAAACGAGGTATGTCATTTTTGTCGCACCGAAGTGTCCCTTGTTGATGGAGTTCGTCAGTTAATTATGCTTGATCCATCATCGCCATTTGGCTATGAGAGGAAATATGTGGCGTCACGTGGGGCAGGATATCATAAAGACACATTGGATTCGTTTGAGACGATGCTCTTGCAAATGTCGGAATCACCTGATCCGGAGATTCGCGGTGAGGATGTCGACTTCATATCAAAGTATGCACTAATATCGTCTCGTAGAGCGCTCTCGCTGGTATGCCAAGACGAGAAAAGTAATCCGGAGGGTCGTTCAGGATGCTATTCGTGAATCTCCGCGGGTGCTCATTGACACCACTTCTGGTCGTCTCTGCCACAAATATGACCAGGCTATTTCATTCGAATTGTCGCCAATCTTCATGGAACTCATCTCATCTACAACCACGCACACCGACCGCACCCGTATCAAGCAAGAAGTCACAGAATACTACCGTTATGCAATGCTTTCGCACAAGTGGGAAGGCGACGAACCCTTGTTCGAAAAAGTTGCAAATATCGTGGTGTATGAACTCGAGGAGTCTCCCACTCACGACAAGCTGAAAACATTCTGCAAGCTTGCGCGGGATGCTGGGTTCAATTGGGCTTGGAGTGATACATGTTGTATCAATAAAGCGGATCACTTCGTGCTCCAAGAAGCTCTGGTCGCCATGTTCAAGTGGTACGAGGGTTCTGCCTTGACGATCGTTTTTCTCCTTGGCGTTCGCTCTCCATCGCAGCGCGGTGATTTGGTGAAGAGCATTTGGAATACTCGGGCGTGGACGTTCCAGGAGTATCATGCTTCCAAGGTGGTCCGATTCTACAATGAGGACTGGACGCCGTACATGAACCTTGATATTCCCAACCACAAGGAGTCACCAGAGATAATCTCGGAGATGGAGGAGGCAACTGAGATTTCTGCACAAGCCTTGATTGCACTCCGACCAGGTTTAGATGACATCCGGGAGAAGCTGTGCCTTGCTTCGAAACGAAAGACGTCCATCGTCGAGGATGCAGCATACTCATTACTTGGAATATTTTCCACCTCCCTGCCTGTCGTATATGGAGAAGGAGACAAGGCATTTGGGCGACTCTTGGCACAGCTACTCACGAGCTCAGGAGAGACGAGCGTCCTTGCGTGGACAGGAAAATCCGGCAACTTCAACAGCTGCCTCCCTGGAAATATCACTGTGTTCAGCCAGTTACCGACGACGCACATTCCACTAGCCATTCAAAGTGCCGAAATGAACACGATCACTGCTAGATTGCAGGCCGCTTCGTTCGATCGCGCCTTGGTCACCCAGTTGTATGATCGACTCCACCAGCTCCCTGTCCCGTTATTTGTTGGACAACGGATGAAGCTTCCGTGCATCACATTCAAACTTGGGCGTGTATCACTGGCTTCTCAAAGCAAGTCAGGAAATGTTTTTCGAGCACAAACAACTGCGCTCGGAATTGTGGAGATCAGATCCAAAGAGGATCTTTCTACACTGAGTCCTCTATACCTCATCCACCCTTGGATTGATTTTCTTCTCGACCGACAGCCGGTCGGAAATGTAAGAGGAACCATACCTGAGGGCAACACAGACTACCAGTCTTCCTCAGCAGATGAGTCGGTGCCATTCCCCGACCCTTCCAATACGACATCAACGGCCCCACAAACACGAACCTCGTGGCTCGTTGCTAACATTGGGTGGCCGTTTGGCGGACAACCTACTGGACCCCCTCACGATGCAGCATCTCTCCGACCCCCTTCGTCCGTATCAGAAGCGGATAAGCATATGCAGGCTCTCCGACTCATTGCTCGACTGAGACAACCGTTTGGTGCGTTGTTGTTCACGCAGACCCGCCAGAATACAGCGGAATATAGGAGGGTTGCTTCGGACCGTCTGATCACCGTTCAGTTAGAGGAGGTTACGCCGACGATATTGAACAAGTTGGTAGACAGCGTACGCATATTGGATGTGCTTTGACGATTGTTATAAGTACATGATGCGCACACTTCGTCCATTCGTTTCCCAGTCTGTCCGTCGTTAAAGTTTCCTTGTGAATTCAGTTTGTTTGGCAATGTTGAATTCCAAAGGTCTTGTTTGCCTTTTTTGGATGATTACATTAGCCATCGGCCTCCAGCGCTACGTCCAAGGGCCCTGATTCGACGACAATTCGACATGGCAGACGAAGAGAGTCTTATTTCACGTAGGCCGAAGCGGAGTACGGCAGGAAATCGGTGTGTGTGTTGCTGGGCATCCTGTCCTCGCCGGCGGTGCCGTGACCTTTACTAGGATGGAGCTAGCGTTGGCCGAGCTTGCACTCGAGGAATCACAAGAACAGGCTGAGGAGGATGTTGAGTTTGTCGTTGACAAGGGTCCGTCTCTATTCCCATTCATATCATGTCTCTTTTTTGGTTTAATCTTGCCACCGGGTAGAGGAGGAGGACGTCTTTGAGTCGGATTTCGCGAGTACAGACGAAGAAGCTGCGCGAGAGGGCGCAGAGGAGGGGGACAGAGCCGTGCAGGAGGAGGAACGGCGGGAGCGTAAGGTGCGTGTTGCGTTTCCCGATCGTCGTCGCTTTTGAGAACAGGACATGACCCTCTCGCGCCTCATTTTCGTTCATCTCAGACTGCGCGTACACGCATTGAAAAGGCTACCGCAGCAGCTCATGCACGACAGCGGGTGACGTTCAATCCGGAAGCGGTGTCCTTGCACCCAAAATCACAGCTAACCCACAAATCCAAACGTCGCGTTTCCTTGGGTGCCGTCGTGAATGCTGAAACGGGCGAAGTCATTGAAGGCAGTTCAGGGAAAGTGGGTGTGAAGAGGCATAGTCAGAGGCGACATACGGTCATGAACACCTCGGCCACTGTCAATCGTATCAAGGATGCCGAAGAGAAGCGGGTGCGTGGTCGCTTCTGGTGCGTTGGTGTCTGCGTCTCGCTCATAGGACTCGCGTATAGGCAGCGATTCCAAAGAAGGCAAAGACGACCACCCGATTACCGACACAAGACGAACTCATCGCACGGGCACTCGACACTGAAGAAGGAAACACCACTGAACACAAGAATTACCTCCTCCTTGAAGAGGAGAAACGCGCCAAGGCGCGCGTGGTAAAGAAATCCATCGAGGGTCCTGTCCTGCGATGGATCAGCAAGAAGGAAACGATTCAGGTGGAAGTTCAACTTCCTTCACCTCCACCCCCGACGGCGGTGACGACGAGTGCCAATTTGTATGCAGGCAAGTACAGCTTTGTGTATACATTGGGCATAGGGGCGGGTACTGTAGGAAGTACACCACTCGTGCCATCCATCTCTACCTCGAACATTCAAAATCATCCTGCGCCCGTTGCATGTGCACCTCTTATTACCCACCGCACAGAAACGGCATGCAAAAACTACATTATCCATGAACTTTCCCAATCCATACCCTCGAAACCACCATGGAAAGATACCATGTCAGCCATGTTTGGGGACCACGTGCTGTGGGACGAGGTGAAGGTTTTCACGAGCAAGGGACGACCTTTGGGTGAGTGTTCTTCGCGTCTCTGATTATCGTTCTATACATTTTGCTTGTTTGCTGCGTGTGTCTACGCTGGCGCTAACGATCCTTCCGTTCGTGCATTTATCCTCGGTCATCGTTGACATTAGCCCGGCCAATCCGCACGTGTCCCATCACAGGTCAACCCGCGAAGTACCGCGATCCGAGGACATACGTCCCGTTTGCCGACGTGGGTGCATACGATGTGTTGACGGGTGTCCTGGGGAGGGGATATGCGTGGTGTAGTGCGTTGGGGTGTTATGTTGGGGTGAGTGAGGTGGGTCGCACGGACATCGGCTCGGGTGGAGGTGGAGACGCTGGAGGAAGTGGGAGTGCAGGAGCTGTATTGAAAATAGGAGAGAGGTGTGGCGCAGGTGGTGATGGAGGTGTAGATGGTGATCGTGAGGGTGATGAGCCGGGAGAACGAAGTACGAAGCGGCGCAGGGTTGGGATTGCAGATGGATGATAGATGATGTGGGCACTTATTGGCAGGCATCTGTAAAGGTGGCATTCTCAACAGCTATCTCATGGTATTGACAAACATTGGTGTCTTCTTGAGAGTCATATGCCTGACCCACACCTATCATTCAACTTCAGGCCATCAAACCACAAGATAGTATAAGAGTGTTGATTAGTGTACAATAGACTTGCTCATACTGTATGTGAAATAACACATGTCAGTCCCCCCAAATTTTGACTAGGCTAGAGGGACCTTGCCAAGCAGCCTGAGCCATCCCAGTGACTGGCAGTGGGTGATGACCTTCCACATGAATCAACAAGCTATATAGCACTGACCCCTTGCTACATAAAAGGGTAGTAGGTGGTAGCCACTCTAGTCTCCAGTGGATTTTTTATTCCTACTACTAGTAGAGCTTTGCAGTGGCCTTTGCATGCTTTAGCTACACAAAATCAAGTTACACGCCAATCAAGTTGTCGCTGAGCTAAGTGAGTGGTCAGGGTCCGGGTGTGCCTGAAGGGCTTGCTTCAGGGTTCTGCATTTACATCGAGGTCTCTTTTGCCAGTGACTGGCCCAAAAATATTGACATCAAGTCACCGACTTGAAGTAGCATATGGACATCATGGACGTATCGTCAAAAAAAGAGAAAGTAAACCAGGTCAGATGTAAGTGACCTCCCCAAAGGTCACCATTCCAGGCCGTCGCTTCTCTCCCGGCCTGGTTGCCTTGTCCCCCTCATCCCCACCTCCCGACGCTGACCTTTTGGGACTGTCATATTCTGGTACCCTCAACCGGTTGGACAGTGTCGAGAACGGTGCTGAGGTGAAGTGTGAGTGACGACCATTAATGAACCATACAGAAGAAGGGGTACACTTACATGTTGCGGACGTGGGGCTTTGCAGGACCGTCCCGACCACGGTGGGGCTTTCGCATTCGGAACCTAACAAGAGTGATTTTGGAGCTGATGCTGACGCTACGTTTTGTTAAAATAAATGAATAAATATGTGCCGCAGAGCAACAGCAGAACGTCAGGAATGGTATGCAACAAAACGCAGATGAACGTACTGTTCGACATAGTCTGAGGTTGCGAGGTTGGCTCGGAACCCGAGACTGGTTTGGGTACCGGCGGCGGTAGGGTCACAGTTGGTGAGGACGTCTTGCGAGGATAGCTCGACGCCCCGACTGACGAAGCACGTGCGTCATTTCCTTTCAACGTGCCATCTCGTGGGATGCTGGGTGTCTCAAATTCACGCATGATGGGCTCTGGGGGGATATAGGGTGATTGCTGAGGGGACGGCGGTGCAGGTGGGAAGACGGAGTAGTGCGTGGGGTTGAAAGCTGATCCCCCGAACGGGGTGGTATTATATGGCGTCGCATTAAAGGACGTGGGTGGAGGCTGGTACCATGGGGCTGCCCAAGCCGTCCCAGAAAAGGGTGTAACTATGAAAAAAAAAGTCGAGTCAGTACACAACTCCTTGGCACCGGTGTTGAGCTTCGACACAAACGCGCACCTGGTGGCACAATGCCAACACCATGATGAGATTGAGGGTGTGTATGGCCGAGGTCCCCGGGCCGTTGCAGATAGGGATGCGGTCTCGTAGTCATACCCCGCAACTCGGTCAGTCGGTCTTGCATCTCTCTCATGAGCCATTCGCAGAGACTCCGCACCTGCCTCGTCAGTTCTTGCTGTTGATCCATGCTTGCGCGATGTGCGAGGCGTTGTTCCTGATAGTATTCAGACGTGCGTGTTCGCGACTGCTGATGCGAATGAAGTGTCCGAATAGCCCACTCACCCTCAGGATTTCGAGCAGTGTATCATGAGGAACAGCTTGAGGTTGAGCGAAGATCTGTGGGGACTCGTGAATAAGATGTCGAACGGGGGAGAAATGAACACCGGGCACGCTCACATAACCAGGTGGTATCACAGCGTAAGTCGGCGGCTGAGCCAAAATGCCTGGTTGCTGAACATGGACGTTCATGGCAGCGGGTGGTGGGACGACGATCTGTAGGACATGTTAGTGCTCGCTTGTTCCGACAGATAAATGCAATGCTACTTCTTCGCGGGGAGCCTGGTAACGACTAGGAGGTTCATCAGAGCCCCTAGGTAGTTCCGATTCACCGGCGGAGCGCGTTGAAGGATCAGTACTCGAGATCAACCTTCGTTGGCGAGGCTGCACGTCCGCTGACATTGGTATTGGGCCTGTTTGAATCTGGTGAATCGGCGCAGATACATCCCGTCTCGACTCCCTTCTACGAGCAATGTCTTGCCAGGTTGAAATGAGGTTTTCTAGATCAGATCGGGAATCTGGTGACACTGTGCTGGATCCCTCAGTCCTGGGTATTGTAATGGTCTGGCTGGTGTGGGGTAGAGTTCCGCGGATATTGGGCACAGCCAAGTCTGATGAGTGATCATCGTCGCGATACCTTCGACCCTCTCGAAGTACTTGGTGGGAAGGTTCAGGGCTCGGAGAGTTTAGTCGTACGGGTGTAGGGACGTAAGGAGAGTAAGACCGAGAATGTTGATCGTCAGCGGGGGGGCCCGGCCTAAGTAGTTGACGGTCCTCATCCGGGGGTATACTATCTACGGAACGAGAACCTTCTTGTATGAGCGAACGGCGTGTGTCGCCCCTGGACACATCCACAATGGTTGGCGGAGGGGTGGGATGGAGAACATCCGCGGAGGCATGCGTCCGAGAGTATCCCTGAACGTGCATATTGGGTACGTGTTTTGTGGAAGTCGTCGGTGGGTCCAGTGACTCTTGATCTGCACTGTATTGATGGATGTCCCCAACGACTACAGTTGGCGCTCGGTTACCTGTAAATAGATTTTACGAGCTTAGCACTCCCGCGAATCTTAAAGTGGTTTCCATCCACTTACCGAGCCTACTCCCTGTGACTTGGCTCCGATCGTCGTCTCGCGATGTCATTGCTCCTTGCTCATGCGGGGATTGCAATATCGTGTTTAGGACGTCGGTCAATTGATTGCGCAACACCCGATCACGTTCCACAACGGTAGCATCAGAGCCCAGTTGCTCTCGGACGGTAGTGACTTGGGTAATAAGTTGTCCAAGTTGAATACTGCGTTGCTGTTCAAGGTTTCGCGCAGTGAGATTCCGAGCTCGGGCCACTTCTTCTCCCAACCGAACGGTATCTAGTATATCTGGAGCACGTTGGGCGGAAGGCTGCGAGGCTGTAATCACCGGTTCAGCAACTGGTCCATAATCGGGATTATGGCGGACGTACGCGGGTTCAAGTTTGGGATCACTGTCATTGACCGCGGGGGACTGCCGTATCGTGAATGAGTATCTGCCAAGGCGTATTACTTAGTGCATTTCTTTTACTGGATAAAAAACACAAGCTCACGCTGCGCCTGTGGATCAGCGGAGCGATCGAGAATAGAAAGCATGTCGTTCAGTGCTCGGACTGCCTCGTCGTGCCGACCCATGTCTTGCAACGCCTCATGCTTTCTTTCATAACCTAAAGGTGAAGCCGGGTTCAAGGTGATTGCCTCGACAAAAACATGGTTGAGCATATTCTGATGCAATGGAAACAATGGTAAATATACCTCGTCCGCGTCCCTCAATGCGCCGTCCCATACATGCGTCGCTAAGTACGCCTTGCTCCGCTTAATTAGAACGCCTTCCCGGGTTACCGAACCCATGCTCAAAGCCATTGAATAGTGGGCGATGGCCTCTGCGTAGTTCAGGGATGTCATCGCGCTGTCGCCGATACTTTCCAATGACTGTAGGCACTGCTGTGTAAACGCTAGAGGTAGGGGTGATGGTACTGGGTTGGGGTCGACACGAATAGATATACCTACCAGTAATCCATTCGGCATTGTCCTTTCTCGTTCTTACAGCTTCTTCGAGGTCGCGCGTCATCGTCCGGAGTGATTCCGCCGCTTCATTGGTACGTCCAGCAGCATACAATGCCTCGCACGTTTGCCGACGAATGGTAAACAGGAGATTGTCAAACCTCCACCCGCATATCTGAAATCATCAGCATATACTGCAACGCACGAGAGTCGCACTTACCAACGAAATAACCTCCAACTCTGGAACCGCATGAAATTGTCCAAGTGATTGCACACGAGTCAGGAGCTGCAAAGCCCTATCGTAGCCCTTGTTCTTGGTTGCCAACGTTGCAAGCCGAACATACATCTCAGCCTACAAACAACATTACATGATGACCAAAATCGCTCGTCACAAAAAAACATGCCTGAACAACGGAACATGCAGACTTGGCCTCAACCGGACAACGTTCGATCAAGTCGGCTATGCCGGCCATGCTTTCGGCATGATACCCGGCCTCAAACAACACAATGAACTAACGACAGACGGGATGTGAACAATCTGACATGCATGAATAGGAAGCTCACCTTGATTAGTAACACGACGTCTCTATCACGGACGTCGCATTGTCCAAGGGCAACATCAAAGGCTGCAGCTGCAAATTCATACTTCCCCTGCCCAAACAGTGCAAACCCCTTCGCAACGTGAGCAACCACCGACGGCTGGATGTCGATCGACTGCGTGTTCTTTGGTGTCACTTCAAGAACATCGTGAAGAAAGGATACAAAACTAACCGTTTCAGCATCCCTCAGCACCGCATCCCAGTGACGAAGGCGAGCTCGGATAAGCGCTCGATGGGCCAACGCGGAGTGATCAGAGCCCGTGCAACGGATGAGTTGTCTCGATAGTATTTCTTCAGCGTCATCCAATTTATCTTCTTGCCATGCCACACGAACCGCATCGTCGACATCCGTCAGTCGTATCGACGAGTCGCTGTTCAGGATGAAGCGCATGATCAGTATAATCCCACGAGTGTTCAAATGAAAGTAGATAACTTGCCAGATGGTTTGCAGGCATGCAGCACCTTGGACCGGGTGAGTTGCGCGCGGTAGTTGAACAATAGAGGCCTACCCTCTTGCGAGATAATACGATACTTCTCAGAAACAATCTTTTCCAGCCGGCCGTTGTGGCCAAGGTCCTCTGGCTTCAACGCTCCCTGGTATGTTGGAATCAGATATTGAACCAATCAAACATGTTTGTCAACGAACCTTTTCGAATAAGGTGCTCCACTGACTATCGTGCGTGATGGCAACACTTGCAGAAGGTTCCTGGACAACGGACGTGGTCGTTAAATATGGTCGATTCATAAGAAGTGTCAGAGTACATACCTTGCTTAGCAAATATCGGTTGACAACATCAGATGGGTGGAGACTCTGAACACCACTGTCGTCATCGCTGAGTACTTGTGGGTATGTAATTCGCTGACCTGGAGAGGCTGTGGCACATGGTTGATGGCAACCTGCCCAGTGGCACCTTTATCTTCGGACCGCGGTGCAAACGAAAAACTTGTTCTTCGCTCCCTCGGAGAACGAGTCGTAAGTGAAGTCTGCTCAGCCGGTTTCCTACCTCCACCGCTACCACTCCTCGACACGAGTCTCCTCCAAATATTCCCAGCACGGGAAGAACTCGGTCCGTTTTCCCCGTTGGAGAACTTCACTGACCGCGATCGAGCAGGCGGGGTATCCACCTCGACTTCAACCCATCTTTTGCCCAGCATGCTCTCCCTGACCGCAATCTTGAATCCACTGATGAATACAGACTGGTTTGGAATTCCGAGGTCGATCTGTGGTCCTACACGCCAGTCCAACGCACGCATAGTTTCCCAGGTGTACGACATGTGATCACCCTCTCCGACCTGCGATGCCTTGAATTGCGCAGATGATTCCGCGGTGCCAATAGCCTGATGGAACGCCGCAGCCGACCAAGAACTCGTTTTGTACAAGCCAGTGATCAAATAGAGGGAGTCGTGGGCGATGATGCGACCAAGGTGCTGCTGGGCGAAATTGTACCAGTTGACTGCATTTCGGGCCGCGACATCTCTGAATAACTGTCTCTTGCGGAGCTTATAGCTTTCGGCACCTTTCGGAAGAATGAGGAGCGCGCCTTCACTGGAGGAGAGACTGAAGTCGTAGGTAAATGGGCTGTTCTCCACGACGTAGTCAGCCTGATCCGCCCAGACACATGTCGTTCGAGAAGGGAGACGTGACCCACCGAGATGTAGCTACGCCAGATAGCTCGATCATACTACTAGCCGTCACTGACGAAGTCGAGATAACCCTGCCAGGGTACTCGGCATGAGGAAAGGAAGCAATGTCCCATTCATCTAGTTCGATAGGCACGAAATTGTCTGGCACACCGGTGGCTCTGTGCAAAGGGTGGTCACGGGGGAGACATATATTGAAGAAGACATCGAAACTGCCGTTCTCTAGATCAATGACGCCAACATCGCCAATCCGGAGTCCGTCCCGACGGCGTAGTAGGAGTTCGTGGGAAGGCTCTGGTGTCCATAGCGGATAACCGTAACCGAAGGGTAGTAGATGTTTTGCGTACAATTGCGGTGGAGGATCGGTCATGTCGGGGCAGCGGTCTGGAGTGCTTGAGAAGAGAAAGTGCTGGCGCCTGCCTCAGCGCTATAATTCATGAGGTTCACACGTGTGCCCATAAGCTGTAGTAGGCTGTGTATGTCGAACTTGAGAAAAGGCTGATGATGTTTTCCGGGTTGTCAAACCATGTAAACATGGGCACCGCCACCGTAACCAGTACATATAAACACCCATACAGCAAGTACGTCAATTTGCAGTAAATCCAAGCCTTAATCATCTCCATAACTCGACGTAAATCATATGTCGATAGCGCCCCCAATAAAGTCTATCCCACGAGGATCAGTTACCTCCAGGTCACTAGCACTGGGCACGTTTGGGGCCAGCATGTTTCTTAGGATGTCAGGTCCGGAATCCAATGACTCCGGAAATGTCAATGAGAGCGGGCTGGGAGTTGCAGAAGCGTTGGCTATAAATTCAAAGGGTCGAAAAACCGGCTGTATTTGTTAAAGCTAGCAAACTCACATTTTGGTGAACTACGATCCAGGCTGGGATCAGGCAAGGGAACGCGTAGGGGGCTCAACGACCGGCTATCATGTTCAGGCTCGAGTAGAAGGGTTTCAGCAGGCGAAGGAGGTTGTGCAATCATATCAGCTGCGAGGCGTAGTTAGGGAATTCCGTGAGTCATCAGACATAGAAACTCACTCCTAGAGGCAGACTCTGAGATCAGATTAGGTTCTAAAGCTAGCTTAACGTTTAGCAAAGACGTCTCGCGCGGAGTGCTGGGCCCAAGTAAACCAACGCTGTCACTCCTGAGGCGAACGGGATCAACAGTCGGTGCGGATCTCTGTTTAACTGCTGGCTCAACGGAGCGCCACCCTGGACGGCTGTTCTTGGCCCTGGTGGGCCGCGGGGGGGCCGTGGATTGTTTGGGTTCCTTCTGTGGGTGGGTCCTTGAAAATTTCTCCGGAAAGATGGGTGGCAGCGGCGGCGGCGGCGGCCTCCTGCAATGGCCGGGTACTACATGTGAGCGGGCATAACAACTAGAGTCTGGAAACTAACCACTCAGGCTCGAACTCCCCACCCGGGCCATATTTAGATTTCATTATCATGAATTGTCCAAGTTCACTGTGCAGTGATGTAAGTATTGCAGACTTGCCAACACACAGAATAGGTCTGACGCACTGTTTGAGGCCCCGACGTTCTTCACCTAGTCTGGCAATCTCTTCCACGATCTTTTGAGCTTCTGTAGCCAATGCGCTGGTGAAGTCTTCTCGGAGCTGCAACAAGTGATATCAGCCAATGCGTTAGCATGATGGGGAGTACCAGGATACACACACTCCGGAAAACGTGAGGCTGTTGTTCGCGATCAGTACCGCCATACCCTTCTTGATGATGTTGTTTCCCTTTGCTGCTAGTGTCGCCCTCCTTCCAGAC
>JBBPNQ010000198.1:0-26044 GCA_038090975.1 Boletellus pseudochrysenteroides
GTTGTCTCCCCCCCACCGCATCCACCCCGTCCTCACCCCCCCCCCAGACAAATTCGAGGGCCCCTGGTTCACGACACAGATACTCCTCGCATCCTCCATCGGATTCGTCTCGTTTCTGCTGTTTTCCTACTGTCGTCCCCGCTGGCCTCTCCTCTTCGCGCCACGCACAAAGCTCAAAGGTACCCGTGTGCCACTCGCCCATCGCCCAAGCTCACCATCCTTGCAGGGTTTTCTCCGCATGAAGCCCACGCCCACTCCGCATTCTTTGGTTGGATCGTGCCAACACTGAGGACATCCGAGTACACAATCCTCCAAATCGTCGGCTTGGATGCTGCTGTCGTACGTCTCCCTCCTAGCGCTCTTCAAGCAGCCCCTTAGCTCTCGTCCGCAGCTGCTTGGGTTCTTCAAGGCATCCTTTTACCTCTTTTCTTTATGCTCTCTTTTTGCCATCGCCGTTCTAATGCCCATCAACTGGACGGTATGTGGTGCTTCGTCGTCCGATCCCGATCCCGCTCACTGTCATTAGCACAATAACGGAATCGGCGGGGGTTCCGACGACGACGACACTGATTGGCCACAAGCATCATTCTCTACTGTCGACAAGAGTCCGACCGACCGTGACTGGCTCGACCTGATCAGCGACGCAAACTCCTACCTCACAGTACACTTCCTCTTCACCTATCTCTTCACCGCCCTCGCACTCCGCTTCCTATACAAGAATTATCGGCGTTATATCCGCTCCCGCCAACTCTTCTCCCTCGAACTGGTCCATTCCATCCCCGGACGCACTGTCATGATCACACGCCTGCCACTTCATTTGCGCTCGGAACCTGCACTTGCCGAGTACTTTGAGAACATCGGGTTAAGCGTAGAGAGTGTGTCCGTCTGTAGAGAGGTCGGGACGCTGCAGGTTCTCCTCGACCAACGTACGAGAGCACTGTTGAAATTGGAGAACGAGTGGACAAACTACGTCGGCAACCCAAGTGTCGTCGAGTCCTACGATCCCTCCGAGAACGTCATCCCCCACTCGAGCGACCCCGAACCCTCCGTGTTGGAAAGTCAGTCCGCTAGAATTGTGGTCCCGCATCGCAGACGTCCCACTCTTCGTCCTGGATGGTTCTCTTCCAAAGTCGACGCGCTAGAGTACCTCGAGGCCAAGTTCAAGGAAGCAGACGAAAAGGTAAAGAAATGGCGGCGAATCGGGAAAACCAAGGCTACCCATGTTGCTTTCGTCACCTTTGAGAAAATGTCCAGTGCAGTAAGACCATTCACTGTCATCACAGTTGTCGTACTAACCTCTCTTTAGCAAATCGCAGTGCAAACTGCACACTCGCCTGATCCATGGGAGACAAAGACTTACCCAGCTCCGGAGCCACGAGACATTGTTTGGTCGAGTATCGAACATACTCCGGGCGCACTGCTTTGTCGAGAGCTCCTGGTACTCGGTGCCGTCGGGCTGTTGCTGTTCTTCTGGATATTCCCCATCACCGCTCTTGCCAGTTTACTCAGTTACAAGGAAATCAAAAAAGTGATGCCCTGGCTAGGAAGAGTAATTGACAGCAACGACAAAATTCGCGCCATCGTGCAAAACTCGCTCCCTTCTGTTGCCATGATCACGCTCAATGCTCTGCTACCCTTCATTCTGGAAGGTGAGGTTAGCAGAGAAGAGCACACGACCGTTCATTGACTCCATATCTCTTAGGTTTGACGTACGCTCAAGGCTACAAAGCGCGTAGTTTGGTCGAGTACTCGATGATGCGGAAGTGAGTTTCTACCGGCTACGTGGTAGAGTGGATCAAGCTCATATCAAATCAAGATACTTCCTCTTCCTGCTCGTCAACGTGGTGTTCATTTTCCTCTTGGCTAGTACATACTGGCAACTTGTGAGAGACTTGGCGAACTCCCCCGCCAAGATTCCCGAGAAGCTAGCACATGCATTACAACAAGGGCGAGCCAAGTGAGTCACAAGGAACTAGAATTGACTTCGCGACCAACGTTGTTTCCAGGCACTTCTTCCTGTCCTATGTCATCCTCCAAGGTTGCTATCCGTTCCCGTGACCATACGATTAACTGACGGCCGTATCAGGATTTGGCATTATGCCTTTGCAATTGCTCAACCTCGGGGTGTTGATTCCTCGCATGATCCTCCGGATTTTTTGGACACGAACTCCCCGAGGTGCGTACGGCGCTTACTTCTTCGTTTTATAACTCTGATGTGGCATAGAATTCGCTGAGCTGAATGCTCCTCCAATGATAAATTATGGCATCGTATACCCCCAAGCAATCCTCATCTTTGTCATCACTATCCTATACAGTGTAGTACAACCACTCATCGTCATCTTCGGTGCTATCTACTTTGGGATAGCATACATCGTCTACAAGTACAAGCTTTTATTCGGTAAGTCCACGTATCCCATGTTCACCGCCGTCATGGGAACAAACCACGCTTGCAGTGTTTTACAAGCCTTATGAATCGCGAGGTCAAGCTTGGCCACTGACCTTTGTGCGCCTGATCTGGGGGATCATCATCTTCCAGATCTTCATGATCGGCATTCTCACCTTGCGGCAGTGTTACATCATGTCCTCTCTTCTCGTGCCGCTGGTGATGGGGACCGCCGCATGGTCCTGGTACATTCACAAAACGTTCCGAGCTTTGAGTAATGCGGTATGTCTAAGTTCCGTGTGCGAGGTCGAAAGAGGAGAAGAAGCGGCGGATTTTGTGAGCTTGAGGGAGGGACACCCAGTGACGTGGTCGCAAAGGTACGATGAAAACGTGTTTGTTTTGTTCGGGTTCTGACACGCCCTTGGGTAGCAACCTGAGTCGAAGGAGGTACGCGCAAAATGACGAGACACTGTACGTTGCTCCCGAGGACGAAAGGACAGACTATGTGAGTGTTCCTATTCTTCGGTGTCGCGTCTTCTGACGTGGAATGTAGTCGCAACCGCCCATGGCAAACTGGTACTATGGCGTTCTGAAGTAAGTCCCTTCGGGCTTCGGGTCCGGCGACGCGCGTTGAACCTTGGTTTCAGCACTGGCAAGCGACGCTATGGACATCCTGCGTTTACCGGGGTCCTCCCGGAGCCCTGGCTCCCGCTCAAGAAGGGGCAGACGCTCGTAAATGGCTACCGCAATGGTCTGATGCGGATCCCACTGGACTCGACCCACGGGATCGTGCTCAGTCTCCGCAACCGGTACAGCATGCTGCGGAAGAAGGTCACGCGACGTGCACAGGCCCCCGCCAATGGCGAAAGCAGCGAGATGCCCAGCCCACACGAGGCGCATCCCCTCGTCACCGATACGAATGGGTCCAACCCGTGGGTAGAGGCCGCCGCGCGCGGCCCGTCACACTCGCAGCAGACGAACCTCCACCGTCTCAGCTTCGATCCTGGGTCCGGCGTGATCATGCTGCCCGAGGGCGACGACTGGCTCATCATGGACGACGACGACTCGTCGGATGAGTACGGCAATTTGACACCGCCGTCGGGGGAGGAGGGGACGAGCGATAACGCGTCGCAGGAAGACCTTGTCCGTGCGTCGTCACCTACTTCTGCGCCCGCTTCGCCGAAGCGGCGTCATGGAACGTATTACCATCACCCCGAACGTCGTAGACCAGCCATCCCCGGGGCGTTTCCGTCTTGATCTGTTTCTTTAGTCCTGTTTTTCTTACGATATTCATGCTTATGAAAGTTTAATGCTGTCTACCAATTTAGCCTAGGAACATGCACAACTTAACTTAGCGAGGGTCGTCCATGCAATTCTACACAGGCTGTATCCCCTACAAATTTCCGACCAATGCTGCGTGAAGGGGAATCCACGGGTATTCATCGACTCGCGCACATATGGACTAGCCATTGAACGTCGTTTCAGTTGTAGGGCTGGTGACCACATCACTACTCATGAACATAATCAGGGTAATTAAGATTAAGCAGATGATGGTATAGACGATGATCCGAAAGTGTTTCATCTACTGGGTATAGTATCAACCATATACTTCCCAAATCCAATCCTACAAGTGGACATGCAAGTCTACTCAATGGAGACCCACTCTCTACCATCACGCTGCTTGTTGTGTATTGAAGCATGCGAGGGGACTCCGTTGATACGGTGGTACGCATTAAGGTTCTTGTGCAAAGTCAATTGGAAGACCGAAGCAGATCCTTGACGCGAGATGATGGTCGAGTAGGCGAGGAAGAATACCCAGATACGATACCAGCTAACCCATGGAGATGTCAGCGTTACCTCGTACGCCGACGGGATGAAAAAAATCACTAACCGATCACCATACTTCTCAACAACCTTGTCCTTGTTGCTCACCCAGTTGAGATACCACCTCCAGATAGTGGCGGAATAGTGGACGCCAAGAACGTCAATGTTCTTCACCTCGAAACCAGCAGCCTCAACCTGGTTAACCACCCAGCCGAGGGAACAGGAGGCATCTGCACCAGGGAAGACGTACTTGTTCATGAAGAGACCCCTACGAAACAAGTTGTGAGATTCCATTTCGTACATCGAAGTCATTTCAGAACTCACCAAATAAGATCCTCATATTGCCATGACGGACGAATGCCAGCGACTTGGAGGACGAAAATACCATCATCCTCCAGCAGGTCATACATCTGCCTCATGAAAGCACCATAACGCCTAATCCCTACGTGCTCAGCCATCTCCAAGCTAACAATCTTGGTGAAGTGACCAGGGCCACCCGGAATTTCACGGTAATCCATGCACAAGATTCTTGCCTTGTCCGGAGTGACGCCATTATTCTTGATCCGCTCGTTACCAAACTTGGTCTGGTTCTTGCCAAGCGTTATACCGGTGACATCACATCCATAATTTTTCGCTGCAAAAGCAGCCAGTGTACCCCAACCACAGCCGACATCGAGCAGACGGTCATTAGACTGAAGATTGAGCTTCGAACACACGAGAGCAAGCTTGTTATCTTGGAGTTGTTCAAGAGTCTCGGATTCCTCCAAGTTGGTAACGACACCAGAAGTGTAGATCATACGAGGGCCGAGGAACCTAACAGAATAGATCAATGAAAAACCAATAAAATTCTCACAAGGAGACAAACCATTCATAGAAGTCGTCACCTCTGTCGTAGTGGTCACGAACTTGCTCTTCGTCTTGACTCTGCGAGTGAACAATGACTTCGGGCAAGAGGTTCATGAAGACGTATTTGAAAAGCTCCGGTGTGAAGACCATCTTCGCCCAGTCATGTCGTTGCTCCATGATGTCGAGCACGTCACCTACAGAAGGTGAGAAAATGATCATGAGGGACAATACTAGGCGAGACATACCGTTGAAGTCAATCTTTCCCTCAAAGTACGCATCGTGGAACAACTGCATAGGAATTTTTTCTTTGCCATGATAAAGAGCTTTGAGCTCTGGGTCGTTGATAGTGATGTACTCCTCGATTTCCTTTGAAGGAAGGATGACCTTTTGGTTCCTGCGTTTTCCATACATGGATGCGACCGTCCAGTACGCAATGGTAATGGGAACGCCGAGAATGACGACAAGGAAAATGTAGGTCTTGAACCCGCCACGATTGACAATGGGAATGACACGTTTCAAGAGGAAAGGGACACCAAGAACGAGAGCAGCAAGGTGGGCATTAGAAAAGTAGCCATTGCCCTCGGCAAGACCGACGAGAGGAGCGTTTTTGATGGCAGGTGTGGTGGTGACACGTACTGGAGAGAAAGACATGGCGACGCGTGTGAGGCGGGGACACGGCGTCGGGGAAGACAAGGAATGGATGAACGAACAAGTTGAAGAAGAACGTGACGAGACGTATTTCTTTTTTATGCGGTCCAAACCTAAGCGATGTTTGGCCATGTTTGGCTTGGGTCGCGCACTGCGAGCTCGTCGCCGACAACGCTCTCCCCCCGTCCCGTACAATGACCACCTACTACTCCCGCTCCCCGCCGCCCCTCCAACACCCCGTCCCTACTCACCCCGCGTTCATCCCAGAGCCCCCATCGACCCCCGGCCCTGGCCCCGCGTCCCCCCAGGGCTACCAGCGATACCAGCAGCCCGCCCCGCACCACATCCCAGACTTTGCTGCATGGGGTATGAACGATACGACCGCCCAGTTTGGCATGCAGCTCGGTCAGAGCGCGGTGGCTGCCGGACAGGAATACGTGCAGAAGAACGTCAGTCAGCTTCTTCCATTCCCGCCGTCGCGCTGATGAACTCTCCCAGTTTGGCGGATTAATACCTCTGTCCCTCCTAAAACACCACTTCAATGTTTCCAATTCCTATGTCATCAAAAAGCTGCAGCTCGTCGTGTTCCCTTGGAGACATAGACCTTGGTCGCGGAAAATACGCCGTCTCGAGACGGGCCAAACGGAATGGCAACCCCCAAGAGACGATATAAACTGTCCAGACTTGTACATTCCACGTACGTCCACTTTCTCCCCGCGCTTCGCACTTCTCATTCATTTCCGCAGTCATGGCTCTCGTCACCTACATCCTCGTAGCAGCCCTTCAGACAGGTCTCCAGGAACGCTTTCACCCACAAATTCTCGGCGCATCCGCATCGCGTGCTCTTGTCGTGGTCTTACTTGACTTTCTCTTCGTGAAAGGTGGATGCTACTTGCTCAATGTCCAGGGTCCCGGTCAAGTAATAGATCTCATCGCGTATGGAGGCTACAAGTTTGTTGGGTAGGTAGTCACTTACTTCCCATACCTACCGCTGCTCAACATTAACAGGGTTATTTTGACGTTGCTTTCGGGATTAATAAGCCCGGGGAGAACAATATACTCCATAGTGTTCCTGTATGCGTTTGCTGCCAACGCGTTCTTCCTGGTGAGTCCTCCGCTCGTGTCCCATCTTGAACGAATTGACATGTTCTCGTCAGCTCCGTTCTCTTCGCTCAGTTGTCCTACCCGATCTATCGAGCACTACAACTCCCGTCACCGTGTCGCATGCTCAGCGTAAGCGACGCATCACCTTCCTCTTCTTCGAAGCAGTCATACAAGTGGTGTATATGGCCATCCTGGTGAGGATATAGTAAGGGTATGAGCTTTAGGTAGTGGTGCCCGCTGTCTGAGTCATTGCCCTCCATCTTATCTTCGTAATACATTATTTGCTGCTGACGGTCAGCGCTACATTACCCCGTCAAGTAGTCGATCCCAGTTGGAGTACAGCTTTGAGACCACTAAGAAGTGTCTTTGCCTGACTCCTGAAAAGACTACCGGTATGCAATGTGCAATGCTTACCTGCAGATATTCGAATCCATGTACACAACCGGAGGCTAAGGGTTTCTCACCTTGTCGGGGTCCTAGTAATTATGGGCTGCAACTAGCAAAGGTAACAGGAATCGCGTCATCTAAAGGTAAGTATTGGATGGTCGTTTGATTGTCGACATCAGCTGCGGAGCTCTTACAACAAAGAAGCTGGAATAGGTGTGGGTGAATGAAGGAACGAATTACTCTTCAAACCTAGATTCGAGTCACTGCACCGACAACCACACCCTGTCCCGCAAGTATACGACTGTCGATCTCGCCAGCACTTGACATGTGTTATATGCAGACATTGACTACAGCTGCGTGAGAGACCTGGAAAATCCTATCTGAGTACGATCCGGAAAGCTTTGCATCAAAAAAAAAAAAAAACGTGCCTTTCACTGGAAGTCTGCACACTGAACAGCGCGGATTCGTCTGGTGGCTACCACACATGGAGCAAGCAACGTCGTCAGACAACCCATGACCGCACTGTCCACATGCTGGTTGAATATCTGCGTCAGTGTTAGCATCGTCCAAGAGACCACAAACACGGTATGACGAGTACCAAATCTCATGTCTAGGTTCTGAGGTGGAGTTTTGACGAAGGACGACGTCTTGACTGTGTTCAACAGTTCGAGCCGTTTGTTCAACAATTGCCAGCTGAACAGCATGTCTGCGTACACCAAGATATGACACGCCAGTTGCGAGAGTAGTTCGGGATCTAGCCTTGTTCTGCTGGTACGTTCGATGAGCCTGACAAAATGTTGTGAATTGTGGAGCCGTACTGTTGGGACTTTGGTTGTGGTTCATCTTCGACGGTCAGCTTCTTTTCTTGTATAGCTTGCTTCGCGTTGGTGACCTGCGACCGTTCTGGGAGTCTCCCAAAACTCGCCGAAGAGAACGAAGAATGTCGAGTTAGCGGCGAAACCATCTGTGTTTCGGACCAGGACTGGGATATGGATGATACACCCGACGTCGGGTCCCTCCTACGCAGGTGCCGCGGCGAATCGATGTTCGGCAGGCGAAGAACAGTTTCGTGTTGGGGAATGGAAACAGCGATTTTACCAGGCAGTGTGTCAAGTGGTGTCGAGATTGATTCGTGGACGCCCGACATGAGCTGACGGACACTTCCGGTATTAAACAGACTTGACCATGACCCTCTGGAGGAGTTGGACGTAGAGAGAGAGGATCCGACAACATAGTTGGTAGTAGTCGGGGACGTGGAGGGAAGTCGGGGCCACGCAGGAGACAGTACGGCCGATCGGGGATCCTTGGATCTCGATAGGCTAAAGTAGTCGCCCTCGTTTCTCAAGACATCAGGAGAGACTTCTTTGGTAGATGGCGTGTGAGCTGTAACTGCAACTCAATCAATGAACACCGGATCGCAGCTGAGCGTGAATGTACTCACGTTCTTCTCCAGACGAGACATAAGCTTTGAGAAGCACCACAGCTAACATGGCAAGCAATTGCACATCATGACTTGCGCAAAATTCTCTGTGCCTATGCAACCTAATGAATCGTGTCCGTCTAAAACTTTCAAACGTACCGACATTTGCTTGATAATTCGACGAGAAACTACACCAAAGATATCCTGTGTTGCCGCGCGAGCAGGAAACAGGCTCCGGAGAATTCCAAACATTCTCTCATGCGCAAATTGTCCATGTTCCCTGGCAACGTTCGCATTGAAGCGACATAAATCCTCCAGCGTACATGCATGGAATATATACGCTGCGGCAACCTTTCGCCTCGCAAGCGAAATATCGGTTGGGACCCTGATGAACACAGTGCTCAACGGTGTAGGAATCATGGGAATGTTGCTACCCTGATCATTTGTGGCGGTGTTATCCATCGTCTCGAAAGCCAAGTCACGCTGTGCTCTTCTCTGGCAGAAAGTGAGAAGGTTGGTCATGATGCGCAGTGTGTGTTCGCTATCCCCTGGTCGTCGAGGATCCACTTCTAGACGTTGATCTGTGGAAGTAAGTGCAAGGCGGCGGACGGCATCAGATAGCAATGCAGGGGATTGGGAAAATCCTGAGGGGCGTGAAGCAGCAGCTGGGGAGCTCGAAAGCTCATCACCCCCGTTAATTTGATGGGGACGGACTATACGAGGCGGGGCTCTGAAGAAACATATCAATTCCCCTGTCCAGGAGGCATTCCATGAATACGAAGGATGCGGGGTAAGGACGAAGATGTCACCATTCGGACCAAAAACACCTTGTGAAGTCCTGGGCTCAGCCAGATTCTTGTTGTTTCTCAATAGTGAGACTGTGAAATCCCTAGACTTTCTGGTATCCGAGCCTTCATCTTCTTCCGAAGATGACTCTGATCTCATATCTACCGGAATGCCTACCTGTTCGTTTTCATCCCCGAACAACAAAAATCTAAGGCACGCCTCAAGACACGGTCGACGACGCTCTCTGATAGTCTTGAGACGCCGAAGCATGAAGGCTCGGTTTTGCATCGATATCAACGGGCTGCGCTCGAGATCTATTTCAGGTGTGCCTTCTGGATGAGGAGCGTGGGGGTAATTTTTCGGAAATCGAAAGGAAATGCGGATGAAGACGGACGAAGACTCCCCCCAGGGGCCGTGAAGGCCCAATGTACAAGTCCGCTTTTTAGTGAGATCGTGCTAACAAAAATAAGCATAGTGGTACGAGATAATGGAAAGCTTACTTTCTCGAGGCGAATTTTCGAGGTAGAAAGCTTTGTGAGTGCCGATGTGATTCTAACATTTGTCAGTGCAGGTTCATGTATCGCAATCAGTGAAACAGTTCATACTCGTCAGGCAAACTCTGGGCGCCCTCAGCAACCTCTTTTCCTTCCCTGAGTTGACTCTCACTTCTCTTTTTCTTTTGCCCCTGACCCGTCGTAGCGTCGCTATCTCTCCCGCGGGATGCTCTTGATCTTGACCCACTGCTCACACCGCTATCTCTTCCAGGACTTTCATCCCTCCGTCCCCCAACCCGGACACTCGCTAACCACGTAAACGCGTCCATACCCACCCTGGTGCCCTTTCCACCACCAGCGTGACCTCGTGACATCGTCATTGTTGTACTCGGGATCGGGATGGCCCGCTTATCTGGTTGTAGCTGGCCTGGAGTTTGACTCTGATTCTCGCCTTGATCGTCTCGAATGCGAGTTTGAATACTCTCGTTAATGGCCTGCGGGTATCGATAGTGCATTTGGCGCTGAGTTGCGGACGACCCTGGGTCGAACAACAATATTCCCTTGCCTCTCGCAGCACTCCCGTGATGAGGTTGCAACACGGGGTTCGCGAGTTTCTTCATCCCGGAGGAAGGTGCCCGACCCGCACGGACCTCTGCTAATATGCTTCGCGAACCGACCGGAGCAGATAGAGCTGGGACCGAGTCTGATCCTTCTGGGGCATGTCGGAATGACTGATGTGATCCCCCAAAGTCAGCAAAGAAGTGTGATTGAGCAGGCGCATTGGAGGATCCGAAAGTATATCCCATTTTCTGGTTTAGGCTGGTGAGCATCGTCAGTCACCAGACGCAAAGGATATGCTTGCCTCCATAGTCTCCGAATCCATGGGCCAAAACCTCAAAGTCCGGTCTTTAGACCATGTGATTAACTGGTATTCCGCCCCATCTTCAGAAACATGCGCGATCATCATCACAAGCTCTGGCAAATACCGGAAGGTGAGTATATACGTACCAAGGCCACCCTTTCTCCAGACAAATTCTTTGACTACATCTGTATGTCCCTCAAATATCTCGGCTGGTACCGAGTCGTTGCCGGTTACCCACATTTCAAGAGCTGTTTCACCTCTTTGGGGTAGACTCAGTATACCACTTCCAAATGGTAAATTACGTGCCCTCCATACGGGATAACGCGTAGTGATTGTCGTCAGAGGCTGAGGCAATCGTTTTGGACCTTTTTGAAGGCTAGACTCGGTCTGGGGAAAGTCAGGGGCCGACGTGTCCCGTACGTTCCACACCTTAATTGTCTTGTCTAGAGAACATGTAACAATATCATGCATTCGGGTGTGCGCCCAGTCGATGCCGTATATCTTGGCATTATGAGCGCGGATGCGAGTAGTAGGGAGGGAGCCTTTCTATGCGCCCAAGGTGAGGGATAGTGGGAATGAAGCAGAGCAAGCAGACTAACTCGACGGTCCCAAATGAGGACCTCGTCCATATGTGAAGAGGCAAGTACATTCGGATCCTGGCGACTCCACTTGACTTGCGTGCCTCCGGCTGAGATAGTGTTAGGAATACGCTTGTTGTGTATAGAAGTTCTTACAGTTGAATGCACTGAGCCCTGAGGAATGAACAATATTAGCGAATGACTAGCATGCGACAGTTGTCATTTACCCATCACTGGCTTGCGCGGTTCCCGGAGATCCCAAGACCACAACCACGAGTCAATACCAACACTAGATACTGTGTCTGGCTCAGACGTATGCCAGTTGATATCCGTTATCGCACGGTAATGAGAATGTAGGATATGTTCAATGGAGCTCTTCCCCACCATCATGAGGTTCCATATAAGACTAGGATCGGGATAAGCGATGGGTAACACAGACAGCTAAAACATACAGCTTTTCTGAGGAGGTAGAGATGATGTATTCTGCCCGAGCTCGGTGAGGATTCCATTGAACATCCGCCACATCCCAGGTACCACCTTGGGGTAGGAACCTCGGAATTTCGAGAGGTGCCTCGAGGTCGATGATGAAGAGCCCGCGCCGGCTGATCGTTTTGTGGTCAGGAGGAGTAATTTGACGAATCACGTCGGCTTACGCTGCAAGGACGATATCACGACTGGTTGGACTAATACTCATCTGGGTGCCCAGGTCAGACATTCCCAACGTCAGCGTTCCAGGTGACTGACATTGCCAACAGCATCTCCAACAAGGTCTTTCATATCGATCTGCAAACTCCGCTTGAAGTTGCCTCCGTCATCGGGGGATGTGGAAGGCTGAGACCGTTGGCTGGCTGACGCGACGAAATCGAGGGTTGGGACATCACGGTATGACGTGACGCCAGCAGAGACCATGTTGTCCTGAGGAGCGTTGTAGAGTGGTGGGGCCCACGAGGGTCTGCGAGCAGAAAGGAGGCTGAGGCTGGAGGGAACTGGACCTTCGCGGTCACGTTCGATGAGCGAGTCATTCGTAATGCGGATGCGACCCGAGGACGGTCGCGTCTGTGAGTTTGACGACGAGCGCGACATCGGCGTTTGTTTACCATTGTATTTTATTTTTCATCTTGTCTAATCGATCGAATCAGAGCTGGCGTGTCTACTCAGATTCTTCCCCTCCCCCAGCCGACGTCTCGCAACCATGGCTTCGTCCCTCCCTTCTCTGCCGCACGTCCCCGGAACGGACCCCTCCTCTTGCATACTAGATGCCTTCCGGACAGCCATCGCCAAACGCATATCCGATCGGTTACCCCAGCTCACGATAGAACAAGTCTACTCGGGCGTCGATTACGGAAAGAAGGGGGTCGACTTTACAGTCGCCCTTCCCCGATTCCGACTTCCCGAAAAACCCGACGAACTTGCGAAGCAGGTTCTAGAAGATGTACGCTCGGTTCATTCATTACTCTGGCGAGTTGACTCCTAACACGATTTTCCTCGTAGTTCCAGCCTGACGATTTCATTGCATCAATTACACATGATAAACAATTCCTTCATTTCCAACTAAACAACGCGAGTCTCATCCGCGGGGTCCTTCATCAAATCCATACCCTCACGTACGACAGCCCCTCCGGAAAGCCGTCCTACGGAACGAATACCACTGGCTCAGGGAAGAAGATCCTGATCGAGTACTCATCTCCCAATATCGCAAAATCATTCCACGTCGGACACCTTCGGAGTACCATCATTGGTGCATTCTTGGCAAACTTGTACAAGGCGTGCGGTTGGGAAGTTGTATCGGTAAACTACCTCGGAGACTGGGGTACACAGGTGATGACTTCCACCTTCCCAACGACTTTGCTGCTGACATGCAGCGTTCGATTAGTTCGGCATGATAGCCTCTGGATTTGAGAAATATGGCTCCAACGAGGAGCTATCTAAAGATCCAATCAAACATTTATACAATGTCTACGTCAAAGTCAGCAAGGACGCCGATACGGACCCCGATGTCAAAGCAGAGGCTGCGCGAATATTCAAACGGATGGAAGGCGGCGATGAGAGTGTCCTTGCCAACTGGCGCGAATGGCGGGAGTTGAGCGTCAAAAAGTACATCGAGGAATACGATCGGCTGAATGTTTCCTTTGATCGATACACCGGAGAGAGCGAAGTCGGGAAGGAGTGGATGGATAGAGCAGTTGAACGTCTGAATGAGCTTGGGCTGATAAGCGACGCGAAAGGGGCCAAAATCGTCGATCTGGAGAAGTGGAAGCTGGGGAAGGCCGTCCTCCGAAAAGCGGGTATGTCTCAAATATTTGACGAGAGACCACCTGACCTTGGGTATTCTTAGACGGAACTTCAATCTATCTCACTCGAGACATTGCCGGCGCAATCGAACGATGGGAAAAGTACAAGTTCGATAAGATGATTTATGTCGTCGCCTCTCAACAAGATCTGCATCTGGCTCAGTTTTTCAAGATATTGAAGCTCATGGACTTTCCGTGGGCTGACCGTCTCGAACATGTCAACTATGGTTTGGTGCTTGGCATGAGCACTCGCAAAGGCACTGCGGTCTTCTTGGACCAGATAATCAAAGAAGCGGCCACCGTTATGCACGAACAAATGAGACGGAACGAAGAAAAATATAATTCCATAGAAGACCCGGAATATGTGAGCCGAGAAGTTGGTATCACCGGCATCAAGATCCAGGACATGGCTGCCAAACGGTATGCTTTCGGATAGCGGTGGAATGTATCGACTGACATCCATTGGCAGAATCAATAATTATACCTTCAACTGGGACCGCATGTTGTCCTTTGAAGGGGATACTGGACCCTACCTACAATATGCTCACGTCCGACTGACATCCATGGAACGCAAAAACCCGGAGCTCCTTCCTCTCCCTTCCCCTTCCCAAATTGATACCTCTTCACTTTCCGAGTCTGGGCACGCCCGAGACATCGCAATCTTACTCGGGTCTTATCCAGATGTCGTTAAGACTGCGCTCAAAACACGCGAACCGAGCGGTGTAGTCACGTTCGCGTTTCGTCTGGCGCACGCAATCTCAAGTGCTTGGGAGACCCTCGTCGTAAAAGGTGAACACGATCTAGAAAAAGCAAGGGCAAGGCTCTGGCTGTATATTTGTGCGCGAGACGTGTTAGGGGCTGCGATGCGGTTGTTGAGTATAAGGCCTTTAGAGAGAATGTAGATCTGATTATCAATGACATTCGCACAGCCACTACATCTAAAATTGATGCCTGGCACAAAATGAATACGATTGCTAACACCTGGGACACGGCAGGTCTGCTTGTCTCTGAGGTGACAGTCTGGCATGCCGAGCGCAAAGAACACAGGCAAGGCGCTCAAGCCGATGGCGCACAAGATCATGATTTTCATCGTGTCGTCATAAGCTATGGGGAGACCATCGACGCATTCAACCCTCGGCCGAGTCCGACGCGGAGAAACGACACCCACCCTCCATGACACCCACCCGCACCGGGTCACCCTGCGGCAAGCTCGTGACGGACGTGATGCTCCCGTACAACTCGGCGCGCTCTGCGTCCGTCAGCGACGGCAGGTACTTTGCCAGATTTCCGGGCATTGTGTTGGACCAGATTGCACTGGCTTTGTTTCTCAGCGGCTATCGGAGACGCAAGTTGGACCTGATTCGGATACGGTGCACGCGCCGCTCAGACATATTAGATAATTATTGTTAAACAAGTGGCATTTGTGGATTCTGATATGTTTGTGTGACATATGCAAAACCCATTCAAGATGGACTAATGCAATATGGTAACATAGCATATTGTAGTTTATCAATTCTGGACATTCATACTTGAGATAAAAAAAAAAATATATATGTATTACAAATTAAATATGGTTGGCAGATGCTTAACATTCTCTTAACTATGAAGGTGAAAATATACTCTACTTTGTTTTCAATATGACATAGACACATATTTTACAGCATGTGTTGCCTAGGTACATCAAGCACACCACTGCTATGTTAACTCAGAATGTCAAAAATATATACAATGGGAATCATAGGCTTAATATCCAAATACAGATTTCACATATGTTTCTGCAAATGAGAAATCATTCCACTGAGTGGGGAGGTGAGTGACCCACTGAGGGGCCTCCTCAGCCAGCACAAACACAAGTGTTAGAGTGAAAATCAAGGTGTATACTAGCATGGCCAAAGCACCAGTGAGTGCAGAGCTTTTTGGGAGAAGACCTGAATGTGAAGGGACAAAGGAATGAAGCTCAGGTGGGAATGCTTACCTGGTTGATGAACAAAGTGGTAAGATCAAGTGATAGTAGTTGGATCTCTGAGAGGTTCAGGAAGAATAAATAGAGAGATAACTTGTTAGATTAGATGGTCACTAAACTGATCATCTTTTATACATAAAGGTACTGTTTGTATCTATGTACAAAAGTGACCATAGATACAAACATTCTAGAAGATTAAGTAAAAGTTCTAAGTAAGTAGCCAATGACATATAGAACTCTAGGAATGGCATGCTATGACATCATGATGGTGCAATCATGATGTCAGTATGACACCATAAGTCTAGAACATTACTAACATGAATAGTGTCAGCCAAAGTCTAGACTAAAGGTCTAGATTGGATAAGATAAAATAATACCAAGAAATATCTAATCCAATAGTGTTATGAACGTGCCTCTGAGCCCCTATCATAACCTTTGCAGACATCTTATCTTCACCTATCTTATCTCTTGGACTTAGAACTTTTCAATGAACAATCACATGACCAGCCATGTGATGTGGTCTAGGCCTATGATGTCACTATGACATCATGCCTCACTCTTTTAATCTCCATTCCTTCTCTTCCTTTATACACAGCCTCATTAATCTCTGCTACAGTCTAGAACGTTCCAGCCTGTACGTGCACAGACCATGTAGTCAATATGTACAAACACCTGTATACCACATAAATCTGAATCTCATTTCCCCAAGAACTCTAGTCAAGTTCTTGTGGGACTCCCCACTAAGAATCCCTTGCCCACTTTCTCTACAAGAACTATTGTTGGTGGCCCTAGTCCTGTATAGGATTAGTGGTTGCTTACATAGAACTTGACTACTCACTCGACTACTGTCACCGACACACCCAACTCCTCTTCACTTTGTCTTTGCCTGCACCTCCCAGTGGTAAGGGAAACAATAGCTGGACCTGAGGTTTAATGGGAAAACTACAATATCACCATTTTCCCCAACCCCTTTTATGTACACCTTGGCCCTACAGCTGTGAAGGGGCAATGACCTTAGGTCTAGCTCAAAGGGTCTTCTCAAGAGGAGTTAAAGTGGCTGATCTCCACCCTCTACTATAGTTCACTTTCTTTTGGGAACATGTTCCTGCATCCATGTGAGGCATCTTATCTCAATACAATGTAGTCAATAGTCTGCCTTTGTAGTTGGTGCAAAAGCAGTATTGTGCCTGCTGCCTATGAATGCTATGTATACATCCAAGTTGGGAAGGTCTATTGACCCAATTGGATCTTCACTGGAGTGATCTCAATCCTCATGAAGTACCATACAATGGATGGTCCCTTTCTTCAAAAGAGAATCTTCTCCCCTCTCTCCTCTTGCTGAATACAACCTGAACAACACCATCCCAATCAAGGTGGAACAAGAGGATTTTCCTCTTGAGTTCTTTGACTTCCTATGAGCCAGGTTTCAAAACATCAGCAACACTCCCACACCAGAAGAACTTTACATGTACAGATGCAAATACGTTGACAACAACCTGTGCCCAAATAGGCAATGACCACTCCCACCAAGAACACCCACACCACAGCTGGAACCAATACCAGCAAGAGGCCTAGCCAGAGTCCATAACGTATCCATCATCTCCATCTCTGAGCTCAATCTCAGAAATCGGTGAAGAAAGCTTCACCCCCACAGACCCAAGAATGGACCCAGACCCAATGTATACTGGGTTCACTGGAATGAGTGCCCAGCATGCGCAGCAGCCACCTGCAGCTCTGCCTGGTCTCAACATTGCCACCTTACTGGCAACAATTAATGCCCTCCAGACACAACTAAACGCATTGCAGGCCCAGCAACAACCCCAGCTGGTGGTTATCACTACTGTCTTGAAAAAGGTTGAAAGAGTCCCTGACCCAGGAAAGTTCGATGGGTCCTACAGAGAATTTGAGTCCTGGTGGCTCAACCTATGATTATACATGGACGCAAACACCAAAGTGTTTAAAACCAACAAGGACAAGGCCATTGTGGTCTTCACAAGAATTGGCCCCAAATTGGGTGAAGCTGATAAAAACCATGTGGGGCAATGGGCCCGAGTTCAAATCAAGAGGTATCTAGGAGGATTGCTCCACAGTTGGCCCGATGAGCACAAACTCTTGACCATGCTGAAGGAGTGGTTCATGACTGCAAACGAAGCTGACTTAGCCAAACAAAGGCTAGAACATTGCCTAATGAGAGGTGATGAGAAAGTCCAGACTTTCATCACATGCTGGCTTGTGTGCTATCAAGAAGCTGGAGTATCAGACTTAGAAGGGGTCCGCCTCCTGGAACGCAACACTGCCAAACACATCATGTGGCAGATCTACCTCAACAATGAACAACAGTCCTTAGTAGCTGATTACACAGAAAAGATCACGCAGGTGGGAAACTCAATGGAAGCCTTCAAGCTTTCTCACTCTCAACATGCTCCTCCCTCCAGGGATACCCCATCAGGGTCAAGGACCTTTGGAGGCCAAGGCAAACCAATGAACATCAGCATGGTGGGCTGTGGTAAGCCCAAGGTGCTTCAACTGCAGCAAAGAAGGGCATCAAGCTAAAAGGGATGGTAGATGGTCTTGTTCCTCGCCACAAAAAGAGTGCCAAGAATGCCACTTCCTTGGAGGAGGGCATACTCACTGGTACTCAAAGTATACTACGGCAAGATCTTTGGAGGAGGCAACAGAACCTCCACCTACAACAAGCAACCTGAGCTCACCAAGCAATAACAGATCTGCTAGACTTGTACAAAGCATGAGCTTTGACAAAATGAAAGCCTACTTCTATGACATGCAGGTAAACAAAATGAGGGAATCAGGAAAAGAATTCAGAGTTTGATCGCACCAGGTGACCAAACTCCACAAAGAAAACGTAACACAGACTCAGTAGAACAGGGAAGAAGTTCTAGTAGTCATTCTGCTGCTGTAAGCATGGAAGTTGCTAGAAAAGGACAAAGTAGTCAGAGTAGTTCTACCTCTACTGAAGCTGGGTCCCTAGATGGGCTTGCTGCACAGGAATGCAGGCTTAATTCAGCTCTAAACAACAAAGAAAACATTACATTAAAAGAAACCCCAGATCAGATCTGCATAAGGTCCTTCAACATAAAGAACAAAGTGTTGGTAGACATAAATGTATGTGCTGCCACCAACAAGGAAAAAAGGGTACCCTGTAAAGTGCTGCTAGACAGTGGTGCTAATGGAGTGTTTGTCGATCAAAAATGGGTAAAGATCAAGAAATTACCCATTACGAAGACTGAGAGGCCACTACATGTGTACAACATAGATGGCACACAAAACTCCGCTGGCACCATCACCCATAAAGTGGAGTTAATAATAGAATACCAAGGACATTGAGAATGTGTGATGGCAGAAGTCACTAATTTAGGACACAACAATCTAATCCTAGGACACACATGGCTGCAAAAGCACAATCTAGAAATAGATTGGACAAGGGGCATGGTAAAAATGACCAGATGCCCAAAAATCTGTTACCTCCTCTCTGATAGGGCTATGTTCCTACAGTCTCTAGAAGAGCAGGAGCTGAACAATGCCCCCTATGCCTATGCCAAAATCAAGGCACTAGAAAGGAGTAAAACCATGGACCTTCCCCTAGAAGAGCAAATTCCCAAGGAATACCACGAATACCTAGAAGTCTTTTCAAAGAAGGTCTCAGAATGCCTTTCCTCGAGGAAGCCCTGGGACCACACAATAGACCTCAAAGAGGGGTTTGTACCCAAGAAAGGAAGGATCTTTCCTCTATCCATAGAAGAACAAAAGGAGGTGTCAGACTTCATGGATGAACAACTCTGAAAGGGGTATATCTGCCCTTCTAAGTTCCCCCAAACATCACCAGTATTCTTTGTACCAAAGAAAGATGGAAAGAAGCGCATGGTGCAAGACTACCATTACCTCAATGAGTGGACAGTTAAAAATAACTACCTGCTTCCCCTGATCTCCCAACTGGTCAATAAGGTCAAAGGATCTCATTGGTTCACTAAGATAGACTTAAGATGGGGGTACAACAACATTCGAATCAAAGAGGGCAACAAATGGAAAGGAGCATTCGTTTGCCACCAGAGAAGTTTCAAACCCATGGTAATGTTCTTTGGGCAGTGCAACTCACCCACCACATTCCAGACAATGATGAACGAGATCTTCGCTGATATAGATATGTGTGTTGTCATCTACATCAATGACATAATGATCTTCACAAATGGAACAGAGAAGAACACAGGGATACCATGAGAGAAGTATTGTGCCAGTTACAGGAAAATGACCTTCTCGCCAAACCCGAAAAATGCTCCTTCTTTGCAAAAGAAGTCAAATTCCTAGGAATGATCATATTCCAGCAAGGAATTAAGATGGAGCAGGATAAGATTAAGGCGATCTTGGACTGGCCCACACCACACAATGTTCAAGGAGTGAGGAGCTTCCTTGGATTAGCCAATTTCTACCAAAGGTTTATCCAAGACTTCTCCCAAATAAGTTGCCCTCTCAACAACCTAACCAAGAAGGATCAGCCATGGGTATGGTCCAATAAGGAAAATGCCACCTTTGAGCATCTGAAAGAATGGTTCACCATGGCCCTGGTGTTAGCATACCTGGACAACAACCAACAATTCCGACTGGAAACTGACACCTCAGACTTTGCCACAGGCAGTGTACTATCAATACAAAAGGAAGGAAGGTGGCACCTGGTGGCCTTCTCCTCCCACACCATGACACCGGAACAACAGAATTACCCCATTGCAGATAAGAAAATGCTGGTGATAATCCTTGCACTCGAGCAATGGTGCCACTACCTGGAAGGGGCTAAGTTCCAATTTGAAATCTGGATGGACCATGCAAATCTACAATATTTCATGGTTAAATAGGATCTCAATTGGCAACAGGCCAGATGGGCCCAATACTTATCCTGATTCAATTACCTTTTGGTCAAGAAGCCTGGTACCTCTATGGGAAAGGCAGATGTGCTCTCTCACTGAGAAGATCATGCTATCAGTGTTGAGCAAGATAATGCACAGGTTCAGGTCCTTCCAGCCGAAAGGATCCAAGGGGCTAACATCACATGAATCCATGGAGGTGAGGAAGAAATCCTAAGCCATGTGAAAGAAGCCCAAAAGAGGAACCCCTCCCATAGGACTATGCTCAATGCAGATGGCTTGGAACGCATAAGGGACAGGATCTTGGTACCAGATGTTGGCTCATTATGGCAAGACATCATTACCCAACACTGTGACTCACTGGTAATGGGCCACACTGGAAATGAAAAAACCCTGGAACATGTATGGCAGTATTACACGTGGCCAGGAATAACCAAACAAATCAAAGATAACATGACATGCTGTGACCACTGTGCCAGAATGAAACCTGCAAACAAGGCACCCCAGGCCTACTTCAGCCCCTTCCCATACCTCAAGGATCCTCAGAAGATATATCTGCAGATTTTGTCACAAACTTTCCCACTGTTAACAGAAAAGACTCTATCCTTGTGGTAGTAGACCAATTCTCCAAATTGGTCAAAATAATCCCCACAACCAAAACTGTGATGGCCCTGGAAACAGCCCAATTATATCATGATCACATATGGAAGCACCATGGACTTCCAAAATCCATCGTTTCAGACTGCAGTCTGCAGTTCACCACCTTGGTAATGAAAGAACTCACAAAGGTCCTTAAAATAGACCTCAAAATATCCATGGCATATCATCCCCAGACCAATGGACAAACTGAGTGCATGAATCAGGAGGTCTCAACCTACCTCTGCCTTTTCTGTGCCAAAAGACAAGAAGACTGGCCACAGTGGCTTGCCCTGGCCCAGTTTGCAATAAACAACCAAGTAGCTTCAGCTACCAATGTATCCCCATTCTCCCTTACACATTCGTATGTTCCCCGAATGGGTATTGAACCGACCAAAGGAAAGGCACCGGCTGCCAACAACTTCACAACTGACTTTTCCACAGCCTTTGAACAGGCCAAAACATCTATGAAAGGGGCACAGGATGCCATGAAACTACAAGCTGATAAACACCGATCGGGGCATTGCACACCTTCTCTATTGGTCAGCAGGTTTGGCTTTCAACATCCAATTTAAGACTTCCCCACACTTCCAAGAAGCTCATGGAATAGTGGCTGGGCCCCTACATCATTATGGACCTTATTGGGAGCAATGTGGTCAAACTCTGGTTGCCATCTTCCATGAAGATACATCCCATAATTAATATCTCATGCATCAAACCCTATCTGGAGACATTACTGGGCCAGCCCTGAGTTGCCCCTGGGCCACTCACCATTATGGACAAAGGCAATGTGGAATTTGAGGTGGATTATTTAGTGGACTTGCGCCTTAAATGAAACAAGGTGGAGTTCCTGGTCCACTGGAAGGGGTATGACGACTCTGACTGCACGTGAGAACCGGAGTCTCATTTATCCCATGCCAAAGACGCTATCTTGGACTTCTATACCTCTTACCCCTTGGCCCCTCAGCATCTACATATGATCACCGCCACCTTCTCCTCTCTCTTCTCCTCTTATGAACAGATGCCCACTGAGCATGATGTCTTCTCTCACCTGGAAGTCAAGTCCTAGATGGGGGGTGGTGTTACGAACACACCTCTGAGCCCCTATCGTAACCTTCACAGACATCTTATCTTCACCTATCTTATCTCTTGGACTTATAACTTTTTCAACAAACAATCACATGACCAGCCACATGACACAGTCTAGGCCTATGATGTCACTATGACATCATGCCTCATTCTTTTAATCTCCATTCCTTCTCTTCCATTATACACAGCCTCATTAATCTCCGCTACAGTCTAGAACATTCCAGCCTATATGCGCATGGACTGCATAGTCAATATGTACAAACACCTGTATACTATATAAACCTGAATCTCATTGCCCCAAGAACTCTAGTCAAGTTCTTGTGGGACTCCCCACTAAGAATCCCTTGCTCACTTTCTCTACAAGAACTATTGTTGGTGGCCCTAGTCCTGTATAGGATTAGCAGTTGCTTACAAATAGAGGCTAATATGGATGTGATGTCTATATTCTCAACACTCCTCCTCACTGTTCATGTTGGAAATGAAATAAGGGTCAGCATCTTTCTACCTCCAAGAAACTTAAGTTTCCCTAAGTTCTTAGTAAAGATGTCTGTGAACTGAGTATTGGTGGTGACATAGAAAAGTTCTACTTCACCAAACTCAACAGCTTTGCATATATAATGATTGGAGATGTGAATGTGTTTTGCATGACCTTCTTGTGCAGGATTGGATGCTAAAAAGATAGCTCCTTGATTATTCACACACATGGGTATGCATAATAATGGAATCTTTATTTCTTCAAAGAGATTAGTGATCCATTGCAACTGTTTAGTGCACTTGGTCATTCTACAATACTCTGCTTCTGTGGATGACAGTTGAACACAGTTTTGTCGTCTGGAAAGCCAAGAGACTATTCTGTTTGCTAAAAATATAGCATAGCCTGTAGTTGAACAAGATGTTTTAACATCACCTGCCCAATCAGTATCTGAATAAGCAATTAGTCCAGATTCAGTTTCAGGAGCAGAATACTTTATGCAGAGATTCTCAGAGTGAGAAAGATAGCATACTATCTGCATTGCCTTCTGCATATGTTCTTCTGAGGGATTGGAAGAGAACTATGACATTTTAATCATGGTATATGCTATATCTGGTCTGGTTATGAGCATAATATATAGCAAGGATCCAATGACCAATTGATAACAACTGTGTAGAGAAGGATTCTCTTTCCCATCATTAGGATGTGGAATATATCCAGTAGGAAGAGGGACAGAAGTATCTTTGCAATTCTCTTGACCAAAACACTTAACAACTTTAGGAGTGTATTTGATTTGATCAAGGATCAAGATTCAAGATTTATGATTTCTCATAATCCACATGCCAAGATATTCTTTTGCTTTGCCTAGATTGTGAGATTCCCATTTCTCCATGAACTGCTTCTTGTGAGAAAGAACAAGTCCCCTGTTACTACCAATGAAAAGAGCATTGTCAATGTAGATAACAATTATAATAATGCCATTGCCAATAAACTTAACATAAACACCAGAATCTGCAGTGCATCTCTTGAAGCTGAAGCTAACAAGACTTTTGTGGAGCAGTTTGTTCCATTGCAAAGCTGCTTGTTTAAGGCCATAGATAGCCTTACATAGCCAACAGACCTTGGATTCCTGGCCCTGAATTACAAAGCCTTCTGATTGTACCATATAGATTTCTTCATCTAATTCTCCAAAAAGAAAAGCTGTCTTGATGTCTAGTGCTTCAATTTCCCAATCGTGAAGTGCTGCTAGTGCAAGAACAAGCTGAACTGTTTCAAACCTTGCAACAGGTGAGAAAGTTTCTTTGTAATCTATTCTGAAGATCTGTGTGAAGCCTTTCACAACAAAGTGAGCTTTCACACAACTGCCAGATTGTATGGCAAAGACCCATCTCCCTTTGATGGGTTGGCAACCTTTAGGTAAGGTGACAATGTCCCAGACCTTTCAATCTTGTAATGATTTCATCTCTTCTTTAGTGGCATTGTACCAAGCTTTCTGTTGGTCTCAAGGTAGTTTAGCTATATCTCAGTATTGCTTTGGTACAGTCCAATCACCATGATCTACAGCAACTGCAAAGTGATAGGATAACTACTTACTGCTGTACATTTCTCCTAGATTATCTTGTTCATTAGTTGGTTCCTGATCTGAAGATTCAGGTACATCTTCCATATTTGGAGATTCTGTCTCCTCCTGAATAGGTTCAAGTCCTTGATCTATATCTCTCTGAATTTGCACTGGTGGTCTATCACCATATGCATTATCAGGTAAAATTCATGGTTGAGGTACACAATTAGATCTCCTTTGTGCAACAGGAGGTCTAAAATTAGATCTATCTTCCCATAAGGGATGATATTGATGAGGACAAGTTCTAAATTCAGGTAATGACTCTCCAGAATGTTGTCTAGGAGGCATCCAATTAGCTTGTGTTGGTGCCAGTACCCACCATTGATTATCATCAGATGGTGAAGGAGGAGAATTTGAAACAATATATTGTTTATGCTAATGCATATTGTCCAAGTCTGGATGTTCTCTAGATTTGGGATTTAGTCTTCTCACACCAGGTCGTAGTGGAGAGAATAGAGTCCTTTCAGAATGAACAGGACTATCTCTGATATCCAGGGGAGACATTTGTCTAGGAGGTGTATATGGTGGAAACCATGGTCCTGATGATCTGGGAGTATCCGGTGGATCCAATGGTTGATTCAGATGAATATGATCATTCTGATTTGGAAGAGGTACAGGGACATAGACTGCTCAATCAGGTTCCAGTGGCTGCGATTGAGTGTCACTATGTGAATGAGGTTCAATTAGATCCTCACCCAATTGATGGTCTAGATCTTCTATTGGAATAGGGGCAGGTCCATCTTCTTGATCCTTGAAACAATGCAGGAAGGAGTTTTCATCAAAAGTAGCATTTGTTTCAATCACAACTTGATGTTATGCTCATGACCAAAATCTCCAACCTTTAGTGTTGGGTATGCATCCTATGAATGTTATTTCTTCTGACTTGGGACACAATTTGTCTAGCTGTGATTCAGGAGGAATGAAAACATACGCTCAACATCCAAATACTCAAAAATAAGATGCATCCGGTTTCTTCCCATTGAATAGCTATATGGGAGTTTTCCAAGTATGATGACGCATAGGCTGTCTATTGTACTGATGTACTGATGTCTCTACAGCATCTTGCCAGAACACTTTAGGAAGGCAGGCATGGTGGCGCATGGCTTCTGTTACAGTCACGAACAAACAGGTCCAAACAGCGGACAACAGTGCTAGACACTACCTGGAATTTCCCTGAAATTGCCCTGATTTATCTGACACTCGTACTGGCACTACAAGGCTCTAAAGCCTTGGTCAATCCTTGCTCACTCTCGTGTCACGTGACCTATCACCTGACATATCACCTGACACTCACCTAGACTCCCTCACATGACTAGACCTAGACCATGACATCATAGTGATGTCATACCTCATGAATACCTCATGCTCACCTCATGTCATGGCTATGCCACAGCCATAGCCTCATGCCTGTCAGTGGATCACCACAGGTACAGCTTTATACATTGCCTTCGCCTCATGCATCATCACATGCCTTGCCTTGCCCTATGCCCATGCCTCATGTGCACTAGTATGCACTGCTATATAAGTCATATATGCTTACTATACATGCATTCCTATTGGTCTCTTACTATATGTAGTATAGACTCTCTCACGCACTGCTTGGTCTGTGCGCATATCCCCAGAGTATATAAGGGCTCATGTATTCGCCCATCCCTCTCTAGTTTTGTCCACTTTGGAGAGTCCCCACTGTCTACACCCTAGGCCCTAGTGGCTTTACCTTTCCAATCTCACATTACTCATTACTATTGTCTCTTGAGGGTTGTGCT
>JBBPNQ010000199.1:0-25997 GCA_038090975.1 Boletellus pseudochrysenteroides
AAACCCACGTACGTACCTTATTACGTCATCTCATATGCCAGATCAGAGGTCTGATGAGTTCCCACTCGAACGAAATAGTCGGCCTGCAAGGACAAATCCTTGCCGGCTATCACCTATTTCTGGCAACCATCCCAGCAACTCCACATCGCCTCGCCAACTCGCTTCGCTCGTCGGCTCGGCTCCTCCTAACCTAACTAAACTAAACTAAACTAAACTAAACTAAGGGGCTAATATAGATGCAATATCTATATTCTCAACACTTGGCAGCTTGCTGCTCATAACCACCCTTCACACAATAGCATCCATCTGATCATCACCCTTTATTCATGCAAGAACTTTCCACTACAGCCTGGGTGTTTTTATTACAAGCTCTCATAGAGGAGGATAACAAGGCCCACCACTGCTTCAAGTGTGAAGGCAGCGAGGGAGTTACAGTGTAGAAAATCAAACACCGCAAATCTTAGCTCTCCGATCTTGCCTAAGTCACGAGCGGGGGACACTGAGGCGCGACGAGCAACTGCCCATAGTTGGCCGCCGCCCACAGCAGCACGCCGTTCGTCCAGCCGAACCCAACCTGCACCGTGTACTCCCCTCCGTACCCCGACGAATCGACGTTGAGGTTCGAGAATTTCTCGTACATCTGGGCAACCAACGCGTTTGAGCAGCGACGCGGGGAAAAAAAATGGGACGACATACGTTGCCTGTGTTGTTGACGCTGTTCGTCAGGTTGAGCTGCACGGGCGGCAGCTGGGGCAGCATGCCCGGGATAGACCCCCCAGTGGCGTGCCTGCAGACGTCTGATAATGCGACGCGCAAAGAAGGGGTGCAAGGACGCTCACCAGCTACACAACACGCTCGACACGTACCTATTCGCCATTTCACGTATGAGGGTGGCTGACCAGCCCTCACCAGCTGTGGCGTTTCCGCCGTTCACGACGGTGCCGTTCAACATGTTGATGTCAGCACCGGGTCCGGTTGCTGTGACGTTGACAGTCTGATTGTCGTGGAATGGTTGTCCGGGAAGCTGGGCCTCTGTGAAATTGAGCTGACCAGTAGGGACAAGGTCGTACGTCGATTGCCCCGAACCAGGTGTGGGGAGCGCATCCGTTGTCAGGTTGAAAGGTAACGCCTCGAGAGCGGAGATGACGATGTACTGGTGAGGAGGCCAAGCATTCGGTGCATCCCTGAAGAAAGACGTCAGCGGTGACTTCAGAAAGTCACGAATAGCTTACCATTGTAATCCTGTCCAGTCCACAAAGGTGACAGGGAAAGTGCCATTGTACTTGTTCATGACCATGTTCACGGAGGCAAAGTAACCGAACGCATTCGCCTGAGAGGCAAGGACCTCATCGGGGATGATGCCGTTCCATACCGGATAAAACGTCGCAGCCGTGAATATCGAGTTGCGTGAATTCGAAGTGAGGTTAAAGTCATAAAAGGCAAGCCTCGAAGCGTCCCACATGAGATCCAAGATGCCGTTACGGATGCCGGTCGCTATTTCAAGGTGGTAGGCAGCAGCAGTCGCATTCAAGTTTCCGTATAGGTCGGCGAGCAGGACATGAGCCTTGTCTACGCTGAGTCAGCGAATTATAGCCAAGATCGGCGAACTACATCGCTCACAAAGTATGCTGTTCAGACAAATGGGAATGTTGTTCCTGACGTTCAGGGTGCGGAGACCGGGATTGCCAAGCTGCGGATCGAGCTGGAATCGGGAGCTATAGTCCCAGCCCGTCTCAGCGCCAGAGGCAAGCTCGCTGTACAGATCGGCAGCTTGGGAGTCGTTCAGCGGTGTCAGCGTGGGGTCATGGACGGTCTGGTAATCGTCGAGGTATGACTCGGGGCGCGGGGCGCTGTTCGTGACCGCATAGTGAGCCATCGAGTACGTCTGGCCAGTGTAGGGGCTCGTCACTTGGATCCTCCGATTGTTGGACCACCACGCGAGTTCCGCCTGAGGGATATTGGTTGGTACTGCGAGCAAAACCAGTAGAGCAAACCCCGTACCTCGGCACTGAGCAGGCCACGCTCGAGAATCGAGGTATCGTTCGCGGTGGTAACATAGTCGGAAAGCATCTTGACACTCATCAGATTCCAACCAGAGCAATTGCGTACTCGAAACTCACGTGGACGAACAGAGGGGGCTGGGAACGGTCCAAGTCTACACATGTGAGCCTATCCACGCAGGCACGATAGGAAAGGGAAACGTTTACAGTAAGTACGACCACCGTTGGGTATGAATCCAAACGTTTGTATTTCGTCCATAAAGTTTTGCAATGTTCCATTGACGGCATCATATAGTTGTGATTTCAGCAAGCCTTGGACGATCCAGTAGCTGTCCCAATAATCTACCACGCGTAACCACGTTCAAAGTCAGCGCCATCCGAAGGGGTAAAAAGATCCCGCACATTGTTCTCGGAACCGTCCGCCCGGAATGACGAAGCTGTGGTTGAGTGGGATGAACGTGCTCTCGCACGTGCCCACGCCGGGGTATATGCTGCACAGCGCGGACTGGTTGACCGTCCTCGCAAGCTGCGGCCAATATCCGTTCACAATTTGTGCAAACGCCTGGAGCAGCGGGTCGGTGACGTTGCTCAGGAACGGTGGGCTCGAATCGAACCCGACCAACGGCGCGCCCTCGAGTTCGAGGCCCTCCCCGAGAAAGTTGTCGTCCTCGAAATTGACGATGTCGCCCTCGGTCACGTTCGAGAGGTTGCCCAGCGCGGCAAAGTCGGCGAGGACTTGCTGGGACGAGATGCGCGTGGGCTTGTCGACGATCGTCTTTTGGTCGGTGTACACTTGTGCGAGATTCACGGTTTGCAGTAGCTGCGACGTTATGAAATCGCGGTTCCGGGCATGAGAGCGTGTCGGACTTACTGCGCCTGGGCAAAATATCTGGCCCAAGCACCATGCTTGGACCGGAGGCAAGGGGGCCTGCGACGGCACCAACGCGCTGAGAGGGACGGTTGGGCTGGCGACTGAGGTCGAGATTGTCAGAGTAGGTACTCCCGTCGTCGCTGGGGTACTAGTTGTTGTCTGCGCCTGGGGTATAGCATGGGTGTAGTGGGCCAACCCGACGAAGGCGGCCAGCTGTAGGCCTTTAAACATTAAGCTGGAAAGCCTCGAAAAGCAGCGTGGATTGAAATGCGACGCGTCCGTGCAGAAACGTCGAGAGCTTCCGGTCGAGCTTGAAGGAGGGGGAACTCGGAATTCTCAACGACTTCATCAATACCCACTTTTATGATCACTAGGGCGGACTAAGCGAGGTCCGGTGATCTCTGAGTCCCGGCGGGTACCACCGGTGACCGGTGACCAGAGACCGTTGACAATCATGATGATGGAAATAGAGCACCGCCGGTTCTATTCAATATCCATATTTACACCGAGCTTGTCGGACAAGGATTGCTCATCGATTACCTCACATAATCGCTCAAGGATGGTATCAAGGACATCGGAAAGCCATATAAACTATCAAAGAGGCTAGGTACATCCACAGACACACTAGCCTTCCAGCGTACTATGGTAACGCCATCATCGTACTGCCATAAACTGTGGGAGCCTCGTGTCCATGGGTGAAGATGCCCCAAAAAAATGGCATTAAGACGTCCTATTTAATCCTCGGTGCGAAGAACGATTGCTTTTAGCCGTTTGCGATGGAACCAACCACGGGAATCGATCCCAGCCCCGTCATGTCGTGTTCCAAGAGATAGCTCCTGAATTCCAAGAATAGTAGGTCGTTGGGTCCGAACGAAACTGCATGGGTGATCCGAGGGTGACACGAGCATCAAACTCGGGCATTGGCTGTATTGATTTTGCTTGTACCGGAACGTGTGCCAGGCTTATCCGACTGGCAACCGGATCACGGTGACAAGACCACCATCGTATGTCCCAAATTCATTGTTGAGTAGCACATAGACTTTCAGGCGGGCCTCTTGCTGACGAAGAACATTATCATGGCACGATGCTCAGATCAACGTGCCGAGGTCAATAAGCTCCAAGTGCGTGAAAAAGGTACGACGACTCAACATAGCAACAATCACAATCACAGTGTTTCCAGTACATGTTCACGTGGACGCGTCAGACTCGGGCTTGCGTGCAAGAAAATATCATTCGTGTCGGAGATGCAAGAGTGTACTTACGAATATTGGTATGCCCTACGCTCACGTCTTCCTCTTTGGAGATGAAAGTGCACCAAGAAAATCAGCCAAACAGCTACCCGCACCCCCCGAACTCATACATCTCAGCCATGCATCATGTTAATGCTACAACGCACCTGCCCCCTTTGTCACGAGCAAAGCAAAGGTATCGATGCGTGGATTCCAATACGTTCCATTGTCCAATCCTCCCTAGTACTCCTAATCGACCACCATGCGCTCCGTGAGGAGTCCCTCGCCATATGCCATGCTTTCGAAGATGACTTGTCTCCAGACGCTGACAGTGAATTCTTGAGCTTCCTCTTCCAAAACCTATAATACCAACTCGGTAAGCGACACTTTTGCCTAATGAATATCGAGCTCATACCGGTTCCACGCCCTCTACGAGTTTCTGGGGACTCTTATGGTCCTTGAGATGTTCTAGCACGAACATGATGAGGTCGTCGTCTTCTAATTCGCCAAGATATTTGACCATGAGGCGCTTAACCAGTGGCTCAAACTTTCGATCAACCATGCTCTAGCAAGACGCGTTAGCGAACTCGCAAGGAAATGAAACACAAGCTTACATCGTTAAGACCATCCCATCTGACCTTGGCCTTGAACAGCGTCTCTTTGTCGTGGGGGACGGACTCCTTGATCGTCTGCAGCCTCTCCTTTGCTTTCTCGCCCTCTCCAGCGCTGAAATCGAGCTTGACCAATGGCACCTTGCGTTTCTTGATATCCTCCTCCTCCTCTTCCTCTTGTGCGAATACGGCAGCCTTGACATCCTTTGGCGCGGCCTCAGCTTTCACTGGCGCAGGTGCAATCGACATGTTCAGTTTGACGGGTGCACCGTCATCGAGAAGCATGCCAGCTTTACGCTGCTCTTCCGCAAGAGCTTGCATGTCTTCCATTTGACGAGCAAGGAACTTCTCTGATTCAATGCGCAGATTCTCAGCTTCACGTTCTTCATAAGCGCGAGACTCGGCATCCGCCGCCTCTTCGGCTGTTAGTCGGCGCGGACGAGATTGTCGCCAGCGTGCTCTAGGTCGCGATATGACATTGAGAGAACATAACGACAAAGAAGTTGTAGTCAGCGCACCTGTCAACGTAGAACAATTCGTCACTCTCGTCGTCGTCCCAGACATCGAGTCGAGCTTGCATCTCCACACGATCCCGTTCCTCGGCTTCCTTGATGGCATTCTGACGTGCAATCGACCGTTCCAGGGCAGCTATGCGGGTGCGTTCCCGAGGCTCATAGCGGCGTTCGCGCTACGAGATGCGTGGAGAAGATGCTCAGCATCGCTGCATGCACCCGGAACGTCCCATATCAAACGAATGAAATACTCACGTCCTTGAACGAAACCTCCTCGTCTCGCCTTCTGGCATCCTTCCTGTCCCTCTCCATTTCCTCGTCCGTCTTTGGGCCCCTACTCCGCTCATCCGCTCCTCCCATCGCAGCGCCCGCGTCCTCGGCCTTCACAAAGCTGACGGGCTTGTTATAACTTTGCGGCCCCTTCCCCTGTGCCTGTTGACCCTTTCCAGGCGTCGATTGAGACGGCTGCTGTGACTGTGGCTTACCCCAGTCCCTCATCTTTGGACCACTCGGTGTGGTAGTCAAGATATTTGGTATGCTGTCGCGAACTTCGCGCACTTTCTCGCGTTCGCGTTTCGCGGCACGTTCGCGGAACTGTGCGATCTCGGAGATGACAAGACCGCGTTGGGTTTCTGGGAGATCAGCTTCCTGAAGATCGTGAAGGTGAGGAGGGATGACGTATTTCTCCTTGTCGAGTAGGCCGTTGTTGGTTGCGTCCTGGGAAGCACGGTTGATCTCTGTGACGAGGGCGTCGACTTTGGCTTTGGCCTGCTGCGTCATGGCCTCGTCCGTCTGTTTCAACAGAGGTCGTCAGAATACGTCAAGGATACAACGTGTGATATCGGGGCTCACGTCCGTCTTCATCTTTTGCGCAGAGTAGGCGTCCAAAAACAGTTTCGTTTTTTCGTCAGCTTTAATCTGGAAAGAAAAGTGTGCGACGTAGGCCTTGAAACGATCAGCCCGATAGGGATGAGGACGCACCAGAAGCTTCTTGTTCGCGCACCCGTCCTCGAGCGCTGGTAGCTCGACGCCCTGCAGGAGCGTCAAACATCTGATTGCGGAGTCCGGATCCTCGAATTCTGCAAACCCGAATCCTTGCGGTTTGTTGGCAGGTGTGATGAGCCGCTTGAACGACTTGACGGGACCACATGCCTGCACATGCCATTCGCACACGACTCAGCCGGCGTCAGACGAAGTGGTGGGACACTCACGGAGAGCATCTGGTTCAGAAAGGTATCTGTGATCCCACCAGATATCGAGCCCACGAACAGAGTTGCCTGTTTCTGAGGGGGCATAAAAGGTTGATGCATCATCTGTTGCTGCTGTGCGAGAGCCGATATTGAGGGGCCCTGGCCATACGACGGCAAAGGTGGACGCAGACCAAGTCCTAAACGATTTGGCGCAGGCTGCATGTTTGGGCAGATGTTTTTTTTTTCTCGACTGGCGCCGATTCGATGCTTGATGGCGTTCGGATGAGAGCAACGCTGGTTTCCCACGGCCAACATGGTCCTCTTCTTCACGTCGTCCGGTGAGTGGCCATGCGCACGAGAGAAGGCCTTCTGACGCCGTATCAGCGGTGAGCCCGCCAGCGACCATCTACATGGGAAAGGACAAGGTCGAGAGTATGTGTTGGTCGTCCTGTGCACATGGCCGACGTTCACCCGCACAGATCAGACGAGGATCTGATCAAGTATGCATGGCCTCAGGACGTGTGGTTCCACGTCGACAAGCTCTCTTCCGCCCACGTATACCTCCGCATGCCCGAAGGCATGACTTGGGAAGCGATACCGCAGGCCCTCTTGACCGACTGCGCGCAGCTGGTCAAGGCAAACTCGATCGAGGGCAAGTAGGCGCCCGGATGGTCACTTTCCACTCCTTACCCCGCGATCCCGCAGGAAACAAGAAGGACGATCTGACAATCATATACACACCTGCCGACAACCTCAAGGTATGGATGGTCTGCAAAGCGATCAAGGTGACAACGTTTCGCACGACAGAAACAAGGTGACATGGCCGTCGGTCAAGTTTCCTTTCATAACGACAAGCAGGTGCGCTCGCCTCGGTCCCCAATGCACGCGGCATAATCTCACCAATTCGATCTAGGTAAAGAGAGGTGCGTTTACCCCCGAGTATGTCGTACGAGTCACTAAGCATCTGCGTTAGTCCACGTACCAAAGAGAGAAAACCCTATCGTAAACCGCCTCAACAAGACCAAAGTCGAAAAGGTCGTTGACCACGAACAAGAAAGGATCGATCGCATTAAGAAGGAGAATGCACAGAAGCGTGCGGTAGCTGCTCAAAGGGTGATCATCCCAAGTGTCTGGGCCGCGTGTGCTTCAGGACTCATGTTTTATTGTAGAAAAAAGAAGAAGCTGAGCTCGCGAAGCAGAGAGCGGAAGAGATGGCTGCACGGTCGTATGACCTATTATTCAACGTCGAGGAAGACCCAGATGCCCCAAAGCCGACAGGCAAGGCAATTGAGGAGGATTTCATGTAGTCTACACTGTTATCATGCTTGTCGATCGACCTGCGTTCGCCATTGCAATCGCACTTGTGGCGGTCGGATAGTTCCTGAGTCACTTGGTCTTTTGCCAACATGAGTATTCGCTTTGCTGTCCTCCCACACACCCACGATGGTGCAGACGATGGTGCAACGTCCTCGAGCTCCGATTCCGAAGACTATACAGAAGAGGACAACAACTTTGAAGACTGGATTTCTGACCAAGGACAACGTCAAGCGTGTCGATCGCTCTTTGAAGACAAAACGTTCATCTCCGCGGCAGAGGCGTTGGAGTACGACAGATCCACGCATGGATTTGACCTGGGCGCCGTCAGCAAACAACGGAGTACGTCCGATCTCTGGCGCGATCATCATCGTGCCATCTATTGAACCCGACGTTCCACAACAGAGCTAGATCTTCATCGTCGGATACGACTGATCAATTTCGTTCGGAAACATGTAAGATTGACGATACTCTTGTCCACATTGAAGATGACCGTGCCGTTGTCCTGCAGAAGCTGAGCCCGACAGAGGTAGATGATCTAACGGGGGCTGAACCATTCTTCGCTGCCGACGACTATCTTATCCCCATCATCGAAGATGATCCCCTACTCCGTGCGTCATCGTCTTGTTCATTGTCATTATTGCCGCATCACCCACCCATTTAGAACTTGATTTCGACGACGACTGGTCTGACGAGGACGGGGATGGGCCGTCCACTGAACACGGCTCAAGCCTGCCTTTGGATCTTCCCAGCGCCCTCAGACGCATTCAAACTCTTGAAAAAAAGCTGTCTCAGACACAAAACGACCTATTGGACTACAAAAGACTCGTGACCCAAAGTCTAGACATTTCCAGCATCACCCAGATCGTAAACGATCCTGGTCCATCGACCGGCGAAGCTTCCCGGGACGACGATACGCACTACTTCCAGAGCTATGGATACAATGGTATGGATCATTTTGTCTACACGACGACTGTTGGTCATTCATGCGCGTCAGACATTCACGCGGTAATGATACAGGACAAAGTCCGGACGGCCTCGTATGCTTCATTTATCCTCACAAACCCCATTTTGTTCCGCGACGCCATTGTGCTCGACGTTGGGTGTGGCACTGGTATCCTCTCTTTATTCGCGGCGAAGTCCGGCGCAAAACATGTCTATGCGGTCGACGCGAGCGATATCGCTGACAAGGCTGAAAAGATTGTCCGCCAAAACGGATTGGAGAACATTGTTACGTACGTTCTTTGAGTTGAACTCGTCTCATCGTGTCGACTCATCCTCACGGGTACCAAGCGTGATACGCGGAAAGGTGGAAGAAATCAGTCTCCCCGATGGCATCGATCACGTCGACATTATCATATCCGAATGGATGGGCTATGCACTGCTCTATGAATCGATGCTCGATTCTGTTCTGCATGCGCGTGATAGGTTCCTCCGTCCAAACGGCGTCATGGCCCCCAGTCAATGCAGGATGATGCTCGCGCTTTGCGAGGGCAGCGGCATCGTGAAAGACAGGGTGGGCTTTTGGAACGACGTGTACGGTGCGTCGTCACTCACTCATGCATCCCGTACGATTTACAGACCGCAACCACACCCAGGTTTCGACCTCTCCGAAATGGCACACGACACCTACAAGGACGCCATTCTCGACGTCGTCGGCCCGGAAACCGTCGCCAGCGAGCCATCCCTGCTCAAAGTACGCCTCCTTTTTTTCTTCTCGTTCCTCGGGTCTGCGTGTCCAACGCCATTTCGCTATTTCCCTAGGACTTTCATATCCAATCCACCACACTCCGCCAGCTCGAGTTTTCGTCCGCGTTTTCGCTCACGTCGGTCTCGCCGATGCGCACCAAGATCCACGCGCTCGTGCTCTACTTTGACACGTTCTTCACAACCACGACCGAGCCGCTCCCACCCGACGCGCCCGTGCGGCTCATCAAAGACGGCGACGTCACGCTCGCCGAGGTATGGCCGATCGCGGGCAAGCCGCCGCCCAAGCGCCGGGCGAGCGTCGGCCCGGGCCTGAAGGAGCGCGAGGAGAAGCGCGTGATCAGTTTCAGCACCGGACCGATGAGTCAGCCGACGCATTGGATGCAGACACTGTTTTTGCTCCAGGAGCCGATCGCTGCCGAGGAGGGTGCGTGGTGCCTCCCTGTTCCCATTACCCCTGACTGACTGGCGGGCGGCTCGCGTTAGGGACGGTCGTGTCGGGGACATTTTATTGCAGCAAGAGCGAGGGGAATTTGAGGGAGCTCGATGTCGAGATTCATTATTCGGTGCGGAAGCATGCGGATGCGCCCGCGAGCGATGTGGTCGTGCAGATGTACAGGGTTCGATAGTGTCGCCCCCGATCGCATGTACGAAAAGGCCGAATCCAAAGCATACGGAAGTATTGTGAACGTGTATGTTGTCTGCCTTGAAGCGCTGCGTTCTTCACCACGGGCGTACGTGTGAATAGTGTTGCAACTAGACAGCGACAAGTAGGATTACATGCATACATACGATATCGACTAGGTGCGCAAACGCGTCCACGGGGTAAAAACAAGCGTCCCTATGAAACATCCCACAAAATAATGCAAATGCAAAACGAACGTGTGACGTATAGCAACAAGTATGTCAGGGAGCAGATGACAACAGCGCGGTCGTGTTCAAAACGTCCTCCGGTCCACATCAACAAGAATCGTCGACGCCAGACGCGCGTGGGGATTGGAGCGCAGTGTGTGGCGACTGCAAGGAAGAGACGGTCGGTCGCAACGACGCACTCGAGGTCGGCCTTTCGCTGTCACAGCTCGACTGTCCGTATTGGAGCGCCGCATCGATGACGCTCCCCCGCGCGGCCGTCCCGATCCCAGCCCTACCCATCGGAAACGAATCCATCTCAACCTCTGCGAGGTCGCTCGTCTGCGAGTCGCTCCTGTCGTGCGCGAGCAACAGCGCCGACGTGAGCTCGGGCGAGTCGTGCGGGGAACAAGACCTGGCAGGACGGCGACTGTGCGGGGGGAGGTAGTAGGACGGACTGGATCGGAACGAGGGCGGGGTCACCTCTCCTGGACCTGCGCTGGTGCCGACGATCGTGTCGGTGTCGTGCCATGTGCCGTGCCATGTACCGACATAAGCATAAGGCTCCCCGTCGCCCAGCTTGGCTCTCCACATGCCAAATTCGGGGCCGTCTTCGTCCTCGTCCTCGGCGCGCGTCCGGCTAGCCTTAGTCTTGTGCAGATAGGGATCGCACAGGAGCGCGCTCTGGTCGACGCTCGACTGCGAACGGCTGTGGCTGCGCGTGCCCTGGTACGCGCCATACTCCATTTTCTGATCCGACTCGTCTTGTTCTCGCGAGCCGCGCGAGGTTTGCCGCCATCGCCTCCGCGCAAGGAGGCACCGCAGCGCGCACAGCGCCAAACACAGCACGAAGAAGCCGACCAGGCCAAGGAGAATCTCGACACCGACGGAAAGCGGTTCAGCGCTCGCGTTCTCCAGCGACGACCCGTTGCCCAGTGGCTGCTTCAGCACGCGCACCTGGTCAAACTCCGCCATCGCTTGCGTCGCGTTCGTGAGACCGAGCAAGCCGAGCGCCGGGTTCGTCCCGGGCGGAACGGAGTTGTTGAACGTCCCAGTGGCGTCGGGCTGTTCGTATGCCAGGACGGTGTAGACGTTTCGCATGAAGGGTACTCCGAGGATCATATCGCCAATGTCGGACGTTGCGGTGAGCTGGGAAGGATCGGTTTGTATGAGGCCCGTGCAATACTGTGAACTTGACTGTTCAGAGGGTTCCGTAGTTAGATCGAGAGGATGGAGCGGAAGCTCGTTTTGACCGTCCAGAGTGATGGTCATGTTGAGTGGGGTTGCACATGGGATATAATCTACGAAGTGGTAGGTGAATAACGGGTTACATCGTGGAACAAAACTGGTCATACAGTTTCCGTCAGAGGCAGGGCTGACACCCAATGCTCCGTAAATTCCGTTGGCCAGTGCAGGTGTTGTAATTATCAAGGGTACGCCCGAATCCAGGAGAGCGGTTGGTTGAGACGCGCCGGATAGTGACTGCAATGCAACGGGATGCGCTTGGCCATCGACATAGACTGTAATGGCGCGAACGGTAGTTTTCCAGAATAGCGTACCGACGCTCTCGCTGACAAGGGGTGAATAACGAATCTGTGAAGGATCCGGGGCAATTTCGGGAGGGTGGCTACCAATTCCAAGAAGGGAAGGTACTTGGTTGAATCCGGGACGAGCAAGAGTAAGCGAGAAGAAAGGTTGAGAAGGTGCATCAGTAACAGGCGTGAGGGAGAATAGATTGGAGGAAAAGGCAGCTCCATCAGGAGCATCGCCCGTGCTCGCAGGTATGACTTGCCGAATCACGGAATTCGACGGGAGGGCGAGACCGAGAATGCCATCAAAGCTATATGATAATGGTTCATTACTGACGGTCGTCGCTGCAGCTGTATAATTTATGAGCGGAATAGTTGTAGGAAACAGAGTAAATTAGCCGACCTAGTGCTTGATCTGGAATAGTATAGCCTCCAATCTGTACTTGGTCCCATACAATGGGACCATTGATAGCACCAGCAAGGTATTCCATCGTAACGGTGGCGCCCGTTGATTGCGATGAACTGGGGTTGTAAAGGCGCCCATTCGTTGTTGAGCACGAGTCTGACGAGCATGAATTGGATGCAATCCACTAGGAAGCTGGATTTAGGAAAGCTATAGGCGTAGAGGAAGACACATCTTACGAGATCGGAAGAGCCTGTATCGACTTGCAGCGACAAGTTCTGTTGAGAGGAGCCCACTTGCACTGGGACAGTGTACGCTCTGCGAACCGACGGAAGGAGTAAATGTCATGTGTTATCTCCAAAAGGGGAGACGAATGTGGATGATACATATTAAACATGGACGTACATTGTGTAGTAGCTCGTCCAAACCATGTCCAAGTTCAGCACGATCCCAGAACTTCCACCATCTCCATCGACTGATGATGCTCGTTCTCTGTCTTTCCCACTGGCACGGGTGCCAAGGATTGTCATTAGAACCTAAAACCTCAGAGAACGGGAAGGGTAAAAGGATAAGGAACTTTGACAAGAATCGGAAAAGTTGTTGCAAAGGGCTTTTTTGGTTCCGGACCCAGGGGATTCCAACAAGTACAGTTATCAAAGTTAGTGGACAGCGTGGTATCACCGCGTGTGAGATTCAGGCGTGGGGCAGCAGGGAGCTCATTGACAAGGTTGATGGGTAGAAAACCGGTCACCGGGGGAGAAGGAAGGGAACGGCGGTATAGCCTGTGAATGAGGTCTGGGGAAGGAAAAAAGAAATATATAAGAGCAAGCCAAGCGACAGTAAAAAGAGCTTAAGTTGTCACATTTTTCGTAATGCAGTAAAGTTGAATGCGAGTACGTACTAACGCGTAGTACTATGTCGTCTGGGTCCTGCCAGGTCTGGCCCGTCCATTCAGACGCACAGTGGACAGCCTGCAACGTTTTCTTGCTAGTTGAGTAAGACCCCACATCGATGTCCGTAGCAGCCACTTTGATCTGGGACGACCAAGACACTGGCAAAGTTCAAGATCTGTACAAACGCATACAAGGCTCACCTGTGCTTGGGTGTTTCTCAGCAGGCGTTTATTCAAACGCACACTCTTTCCGTGACTGATCAGAGCCGTCGGACTCTCATGGCTGTCAGGGGAAAGTTTAGACATCGTCATTCCGGTGCCAACGGCGGTAGAAGCTCAAACACGCCTCAGCCGCTCACACACTGCAAGTAGCACGTCTCTTTACTATTTTCTCTTACTGACTCGCCCGCAAGTCCTATCACTCCCCATTGTCAGTTTCAGGCCCTTGCCGCTCTCATAATCAGTGGAGCAGTCGCTGACCACCTTTAGGGTCATCATGGACCACTTCAAAGATCCGTGTCCGCCTTTACGAGCGGACTGTTAGAAGCAACGCCGACGCTGCCCGGTCTCGACAGGACAATCGTGATTCCTTCGCGTCGGTTACATCTGACGCTGGGGGTGATGTCACTCAAAGACACCGAGGGTTCTGGCGTCGCCTTTGATAGTCAGGCGATTAATTCAAGAAAGACCCTCTCGGAAGCCCTCTCACTCCTGACCTCTCTTCGGCCCCGAATCTCGGAGCTGCTATGTGGCGCTCGTCTTAAAATCCCTCTTCAAATGATGGACATCATGCCGCCGGAGGGCGGAAACCCAGACAAGGCACATGTCCTCTGGCTTGGACCCTCGCTCGAGGATGAAGACACACAACGGCTACGGCAAGTCGGCGGTGAATTCGAGTGCTGCAGGAATTTCCATTGTTTTGTTGACGCCTTGCTAGAGATGGTGAACAGGACGTTTGCAGAAGCAGGTTTTATTAGTGACCGTCGCCCCTTGAAGGTTCGTTTCGTGTTCCATGTGTTCTGCCATAGATAAGAACACTTTCGATCAGCTACACTGCACGGTCCTTAATACGACCCATCGCCGACCCAGGACGAGAGGACCGCGCCAGCCATTCTCGTACAGGTCATTACTTGGCTCGGCTGCCGCGCGGGCGTTCCTCGTGGAACCACGCGGTGAGGTTGACTGGCGCCAACCTGTCAAGGTGAACTTTGGAACTTGGCATGCGGACGAAATTCAAATATGTAAGATGGGTAGCTACGGGCCCGAGGGCGAGTACGAGAGCTGTGGCGGGCTCCTGCTTGGCCCGCCGCCGCCGTGAGGGGGAGGTACTACAGGTGTAACTAGCCCGGCGAATGCGAGCGTTGTGTAGCGCCAAGACGGCTGTACGGCATGGCGGCACTGTTGTGGCACAGCCCTGGCGGATGTGTGACGGATTGAAAGAGCGATTGAAAGACCGCCTTGTATCATCGTGCGACTCCTTGTCTCGCTCAACACCATCACCTCCAACAGCGCCCGCTCTGCCAACAACGTCCTACTTTCTACGTTCACATAATGTCTGAAATCAGGAGGAAGCTTGTTATCGTCGGTGATGGTGCTTGTGGCAAGGTCTTTTTCGCTCTCCATCCTTGCCCAACATTCGTTCTGATTTCTGCACTAGACTTGTTTGTTGATAGTTTTCTCCAAAGGAACTTTTCCCGAGGTACACTCTCGTTCTTCCACGTCCTTACTCCCGCTCTGACCCCTTTTCTTACACTTAGGTTTATGTGCCCACTGTCTTCGAGAACTACGTGGCAGATGTCGAAGTTGACGGCAAGCACGTCGAGCTTGCGCTATGGGATACTGCTGGTCAAGAAGACTATGATCGACTCCGGCCCCTCAGCTACCCTGATTCCCATGTCATTCTAATCTGCTTCGCCGTCGACTCTCCAGACTCGCTGGACAACGTACAGGAAAAAGTCCGTTACCTCCCCTAACTCCCTTTTCGTCCGTCCTCACAGCATTTCCTATCTAGTGGATTTCCGAGGTCATGCACTTCTGCGCTGGTCTGCCTATTATCCTTGTTGGCTGCAAGAAGGACCTTCGACGTGATCCCAGGGTAGTTGAGGAACTCAGGAAGACAAGCCAGCGTCCTGTCACCCCCGAGGAGGTGGGTTGCCACAGCCAAACTTCATTCTCACATATTCACATGTTAACGTGCCATAGGGAATGGCTGTGGCCAACAAGATTGGGGCGAAGCACTACCTCGAGTGCTCAGCACGAACGGGAGAGGGTGTTCGCGAGGTATTCCAGTACGCTACCCGGGCTGCGCTTCTCAGCCGGCCCAGGAACAGCAAGAAACACCACTGCGTGGTCTTGTAGACTACATACTAGGATGACCCTTCGTTTTATCCTAAACGCCGTTGTCGTTTCGCCTCCCTCCCGCTACCTGCCCCCTCTTCCTTTTCGTCCAGAGCCCATACCCTTCACGACTAGTACTTGTTCTGCAATCTTCATGATCTGACCTCTTTTATTTCACGGTTGTGAATTGCGTTTGTTTTGCGCCCTCTTGCGTCGTGTCAACCGCTTGAACCAATTGCCGGTTGCTATCGCGTAACCGGCGCGCCAGCTTTCCGCAGCAACCATTTCATTCCGGATGCGTGCATCTTCGAGGAATGCAAGTGCAATTTGGTCGCGAGATCATCGGTTCAAACACTAAGGTCACTGAAGGACGGGAACCCTGGAGATGACTCGACCGCTTGGCCTTGGCAGCTCGCTACGATTGAAATTTGTGCCTAGTCTCCCAAGCTTCGAGCTGCATCCGCCAAGATCGAATTTGTCATGAACATCGTATCCGTGTTTCGGTATACGGGTGACCTCTGTGCTGACTCACGGTTTGCCTGACAGCGCACCACGACGGTCACGGTTCCCCTTGCATTGAGCCGAAGACAGTTGTGCGTAACATGACGTCCGTCATTATAGATGGCAACCGCGAAAGGGCAAGGGGATCCGACTTCAAGGACATCGTATGCACTGCTTTAGCGTATGCATTGCCTTCCGGGGCGCATATGGGCGTTATTCACTGACACACGGGTCGCTGCCCTACCAAGGACTTATTCATCCGCACATTGGGGATTCCCGTCCCAAAGAGAAAAAAAAAGTAAAGTTCTTTTTCTCGCTACCCGTCCTCTGATCATGGTCGGAACGCCGAGCCATGATACATGATCTGATTGCAAACAGGTGGCAGGGAACGACGAGCAATGTGTCGGCACATCATTCAATGGCTTGGTTTGATGCTGCCGGCAGTACTCGTATGTGTCACGTGCACTCGCGCTCACAGACCCGTAGTGGCACTGTTTCTCTGATCCGGGATGGCGATATGCCCGTTCGGTCCTGTCGCCTGTGCATACATACGACCCGACGATCGATGATCACGGCCCTACGACCTGAATTTTGGGTTCGCGATCCCCTGGCAGAGCACCGAGGTACAGTGTGCTTCCCTCTTTTTCTTCGATAACGGTCCGTGCCTGGCGTACACTGCGGTGTCCGGCAATACCGCACGCACCCTAATGATTTATAAACACGGGGGTGGATGCCGCAGGGCGCGTTGTGTGTCCAAGCCAGGGGTTCGTACCTTGATCATTGGACTCATCCAGAGGTACCAAGCTGCAAATGCCAATGTTGAGGTACATTGTGCCATCGGACTGTACTCGGTTTAACTACGCACTTGGCGTCATCGACGTTCCGGGGTACAAACACGGGAAAGTAAGTTTTTCGGGTATATATTATGAATGTTCCGAAATGAAGGACTGATGCTGACAGATAATGAATGGGTGTCGACGTCGCCGCGAAGCTGCTAAGGCGATTCTTGGTTGAGCGAACCGCCTTGTAAACTTTTGAGGTTGTGATAACTGGCAGGAACCAGGAGGGTGAGTCGTCCCGCTGGATGCGATGAGGTCAACGGCATCAGGTCTGGATATCACTGAGAGCCCCCCTGGCTGGACTGAACGAGCTCCGACTAGCCTGCAGGGCCAAGTTGATCTGCGTACGGGGTCGGTCCAGAGCAAACGCCACCGGGCTCCAAGAGCGATGGCGATAGGAGATGAAGAGACGTGAGTGCGCTGATGAGTCGGGATTACATCACGAAGGCTTGTCGTTGGTCCCAGTCTATAGATACGAGGAGATACCTGCACCGTACTTGTCTGGTGCTAAAAGGGGATTTTCCGAGAGACCTCATGGTGTTTGGGGGTGGTCGACCAACGAGGGCCCAGGGACACCCAAAATTGTTGACATATACATATGATGACGATGACGTGTGATAATGTCAGGCGAGTGATCGCGGTATCCGGACACGTCGATGACGCATGCGGGTGTGTCCCAGCACGACCGCAACCAGCATACAAATGGCCGTCGATCTGTGGGGCGATCCTGGTGTACATGTTTGTGCTTGCCATGCTCAGACTCGTGTGCTCCCTTCCGCGCGCGGTAAAATAAAGAGATGGGGCCGACGGGCCTGGAAGTCTTGGCTGTGACATCTCCAGTCCAGAACTGGCTAGATGGGCATCCGAGTACGAGTCTAGATCGCGTCTTGACACAGCCCAGCGTCCAGGTCGATCTTCCAAAACAAGCAACGGGGCACTCCACACCGCACCATGATCGACTATTTGAGCGGCCAGCTCAGATCCCACTCAATGTCTCTCCTATCAGTATCCACGCCTCCCTTGATCCACCAGATGGTCCTTGTCCCATAACGTCGCCCGGTCACACCTGCGTCGACACCCACTCAGTCCCATCTACTACGCCGCGTTTGAAGATGATTCGTTTCGAGGGCATGACACAAGAGGTCATGGCCGCCATGTGCACGCCGATGCACCAGATCTTGCCCATTCATCCTTCCAATTCAACGTCTTCGATCATCCACTCCGTCGGCCAGCTCACGCCGTCCGGAGCCCTCTATCTCGGATCCATGTCCGCCACCATGGACCGCGACCTGCTCAAGAGCCACCAGATCACGCACGTCGTCCAAGTCCTCGATGCGCCGTGGATCCCGATATCAGAAAAGGACGGCTTTCGGTTTCTCAGGATAGACATCCACGACAAGCCCACCGCCGATCTCAAATCGCATCTCGAAGGCGCGTGCCAATACATCGCCAGCGCGCTCGCCAGCGGCGGAAATGTGCTCGTTCATTGCCAGCAGGTGCGTCCTAGCGGCGCATCGATCTCACACAGCCGGCTGAGACGGGGATTTGCATAGGGTATCTCCCGGTCGCCCGCCATCGTCATCGCGTACCTCATCCACAATCTCGGCATGTCGTATGACCAGGCGCATGCGCTCGTCAAGCGTCACCGACCGTGTATCAATCCCAACCCCGGATTCGTGGCAGCGCTCCGCGCATGGGAGAGCAGGTGGCGGACGACGTCCCCGCACCCTCCCCCACACATTCGACGCGCGAACACGTCCTACGTTTCGTTGGGAAGTGAGGACGGCGCCACCGAGGGCAACGTGATCATCACACATCCGCCGTCGTTCGCGAGGGGCATGAGCTACTCTTCCTGATGAGGGTCCATCCCGAGCATCGACGGCCAGCTTCGTGGTGTCTCGGCGTGTCTCGCCGAGCTGTCGCCATCACCGCCAATTTCTATTCTCCACTGAGTCCGATGGTCGCTTTGCACACGCGTCCCATGTTCGGTGTCATAATACCCTCAGGGGGTGGCCAACAAGCAAGTGCATCATTCCTCATCATGCCCACTTTTTTTTCTCATTTTAACCGTGACTTTGACTTTGTAAATCGCTTTCGCTATAGGATTTTTCCTTTCTACGGAAAGGAAATAGACAGCTTTTATCGCTTACATGTCCATTGATTAGTTTCGGGAGGGTGTTTGGATTGGCGAGTGTATATGATTATGCCATTACTTATATCACCAGAAGTACAAACTAGGAAGCTCATTAGGTTGACCGGAAAGAGCTGGTGACTCAGTCTGATGGGCCCTCAACCTTTTCGGGGGGGCGCTTCGTAGCGTAGAGTGCGGCCACACCGGCTCTGAAACTTGCCAACAGTTTACTCCTAACAACTCATAGACGGGTCAACTCTCCCTGAATCGACATTACTCACTGGTCCCACAACCTAAACTCACTCACTGTCAAGTTCTGGCGGTCAAAATAACAATATATAAAAGTGGAGCAATTGCGCTCCGAAGAAGCATCAGACCCATTGCACCTTGTGATGTGAGTACTTCATCTACCTCGTGCCACCTCGTCACGTCGGACGCGACCTACCTGCATGGAACAGTGGGTATGGGAGCACCGTATCAGAAAACTGCGAAACAAACGAAGCACGTATTCCGCCGAGGAGACCGAGCATCAGATGTGAAACAAACGCAGGGAGCGAATAAAGACCGATTGAAAGCGTCCAGGAACATTGTCCGGACTCACCTCACATCCTAAGCCCGCCCACCCAGGATTATAGATCGGCGGAGATTTTTACATTCGTGAGCACAGCACTCTTCTCCCCCCCACTGGGCGTCGTGTGGATGCCTGAACGAGACGTCTTGTCCGTGTCGTTCACCTCTCTGTGACCGGTGAGCTCGGCTTGGTTGAGCAGCTCTCATTATTCACTTCGGATTCAGGTGTGAAAGTTGGGGACACCGGTGACGTTGTTGGCGGAAAAGCCCGCTTGTGAATGAAGAGTATACAGCGCCCACTCAAGACTGTCGTTGTCATGCCTTTCGAACATGGACCCTGAGGAAGGCGATCTCATCGGGATCGCGAAAATGCGTCAGACTGAGCCCATCTGGACATCTGCAAAGCAGACAAGTAACGTCACCGCTTGACGACTCTCTGACGGCCTGTGATAATTTTGAAGCCCTCTTATTGGCTGGTGAGCTCTAAGCGACCCAAAAAAGTGCATTTAGGTCATGCCAGCCGCGTACCGTCCACAAAATGTGCTTTTTTGTGGTGTTCCAAACTGCTGATGGAGGAGCACTTTATGACGTTACCACTTGACACTCTTTCGTAGGCCTGTCCTCCAATCAGAGCTCTCAAAAGTCAATAAAGAAGGCATTTAAGGGTCCTATGAAAAAGTTTTTTTAATCATAAACTGCTCATGATTACTCACAACCATTTTCTGGCTTCCTGATGCCCGCCCCCCGCCGAAGCCGAGCTTTGGATCACCAGAAACGGCGATAGGTTGCTGGTATCATTAGCGGGTCTCAAGCCTCTAGCCGAGCCCAACTAGTGACCCACTAGCTGGTACAATTACGGTAGAAAAAGTTGTGTGCCGGGTGGCACACTGGGTGACTAAGCCAGATGTGTGGTCTCCGCTTGAAATTCTCACACAATGCGACGAGTAGCCTTTAAGAAAATATCATCGGTCTGAATATGAAATGGTATAAACATGAAGTTAATTATTAACATATGTCCTGAAATACTCAAACCGTAACCGAGACCCAAAGGCTGCTAACCACGTCGTGACACCGAGACGTTCAAGCGGAGTCTACCAAACTTTGGCTTAGTCATACCCGACCCGGCACACAACTTTTTCTACCGTAATTGTACCAACTAGTGGGTCACTAGTTGGGCTCGGCTACAGGCTTGAGCCCCGCTATTGGAGCGGTTGGTATTGCATCACGGTATGATTGCGGAATATCCCACGTACCACGCGTTTTCTGTGTTTTGGAGGACGGCTCCTTGGACGACGCTGCGCGCGGTCTTAACCTAACAAGAACGGCGAGTCGGCGGTGTCTTCGTTGAAGAAGTTCGTTCGTGGTGGTAGTGGACAGTCACGCTGACTAAGCATGCTGAACTCTGTATTTCTAGCCGCGGGCCGAGCCATTGAATGTAATACTGGGGAGAACTGCGGGCTACTGCGGCCCCCTGCTGCGGCCCCAACGGCAAAAAAGATGGCGTGGGGCCCTACGTGGTCTACCCGGAAGACAACCCTCGAAAACGGCACTGTGGAGTCTGGACCGGACTCTGCCATGCTATAAATACGGCACTCTAGTAAAAAGTCAACACACACTGCGGGTATGATCGCCATCACGCTCCCAGTTGGAAAGCTGTTGCTTGCCGCACTTGCCTCTGTAGCCGCCTTTGGACTCTGGAAGTTCTTCCAGTTCATACATCACCATCAATTCGCCTCTCCCATACGCCACCTACGCGGTCCCAAAGGAACAAGCTGGATTCACGGAAATCAGCGAGACATTTGGATTGCAGTGCGTCTCCTCCCCGTGGTATCTGTCCTATAGACCCCACTGACCGCTCGCAGGAGAGCTCAGTGCTCCATGAAGAATGGGTAAAACAATACGGGACCACGCTCAAGTACAAGGGTTTTTTTGGTGTACGCTGCACGTGTTCTATGACGTCATCCTCGATGTTGATCATGGTGGTCCTCTAGAGTAACCGACTGTTGACTATGGACACGCGGGCCATCAACCATGTCCTTACCCACAGCAGTGACTTTCAAAAGCCCGAGGAGATCAGGTATGGTTTATCCCAGATCCTTGGTGAAGGTGGGTTGTGTCCTCGGGCAGTTTTCGTTTGCGCACGTTAACCGCGGCCCACAGGCGTCCTTTTCGTTGAGGGCTCTCAGCATCGTCAACAGGTGAGCCTCCATCCCCCCCTTGTCTCTGTTCACACTCTTAAGTACCCATGTCCAATTTACAGAGACGCATCCTGGTACGTGGATTTCATGCAGCTAATACTTCATTTGTGTGATTATATCTACGTTTAGAACCCTGCATTCGGCCCTGCACAAATTAGAGAGCTCACCGACATCTTCCTTGAAAAATCTATCAGAGTATGTGGCCGCTTGACCATTTCCATGCAGATCGCTCACTGCAGCTCGCACAGCTTCGTGATGTCTGGTCCTCTGAGATCGCCACAACCCCGAACGGAAGTACTATTGGCACCCGTCTCGATGTCGTGGAGTGGCTGAATAGGATGACCCTCGACGTTATCGGTCTTGCAGGTGAGCTGTTGGTGCTTGTCGCCTGATCCCGCTGCGGAAAGGAAGTCGCTGACCCACGCTAGGTTTCAACTATAATTTTGATTCTCTAAACGCGGGCGAGAAACCAAACGAATTGAACGAGGCTTTCGCAACCATGTTTATGGCGGGGCAAAAACCGAGTCTTCTCTCCTTGTTGCAAGGATGGTTTCCCCTTCTTCGTATCATCGTCAGTACCCTGCATATTTCCTTTTCATCCCGTGGATCCACATTGATCTTGTGTGCGACAGCCTAGCGAACGTGCGCGCAAAGTCCAGGTTGCGCAACGCACGATGGCACGTATCGGCCAAGAACTGTTATCGAACGCCAAAGCAGCCGCTCTGGCGAGTGCGACAGAAAAAGGTGAAATCGAAAAGAACAGATTGGAGGGTCGGGATTTGTTCTCCTTGCTGGTCAAGGCAAACATGGCGACCGACATCCCCGAGAGCCAGAGGTTGTGCGACGAAGATGTGTTGGCGCGTACGTTTAGCCCCTCTATTCACGTTTGAGTATCACGCCTGACGCTGATGCGTTCTCCCCGGAGAGGTACCCACGTTCTTGGTCGCCGGTCATGAAACTACAAGGTACGATGTTACGTTTACCAAAAGATATCGGAAACTGATGGTGTAATAGTACGGCAACCACCTGGGCACTCTACGCAATGTCGAAAGCACCCGAGGTCCAGACCAGACTCCGGGAAGAACTCCTTTCTATTGACACTGACACCCCATCGATGGACGAACTCGTGGCGCTTCCTTACCTCGACGTGGTCGTGAGAGAGACCCTCCGTGTGCACTCACCCGTTCCAAGCACCTTCCGAATCGCGATGAAGGACGATGTGTTACCCGTCGAGAATCCATACACGGACAGATATGGTGTCGTCCACCACTCTATTAGGTATGCCCGTGCGTTCCGGTGGGAGCCCGACATGTCTTATGACCCTCCCGTGCAGAATCAGCAAAGGCGACCCCATTTTTATCCCCATCTTGGCGATCAACCGTTCAGAGGAGCTGTGGGGACCTGATGCACATGAGTTCAAGTACGTCATTTTTCCGTTTGTATCATATATGACCACTGCTCACCCTGCACCGACTGTAGGCCAGAACGATGGCAAAACATGCCAGAGGCCGTGTCCCAAGTTCCAGGTGTGTGGGGCCATCTAATGTCCTTCCTTGGTGGACCCAGAGCATGCATCGGATACCGATTCTCCCTTGTTGAGTAAGTTCAGCGCCTACCTTGTGTATGTGTCGACTTCAGCGCTGAGCTCTGTCTTACGTCGAACCACACAGAATGAAAGCGCTTCTCTTCACGCTCGTACGCACGTTTGAATTCGAGCTGGCCGTACCGGCCAGCGAGATTGGCAAAAAGTCGACGCTCGTGGAGCGGCCTGTGTTGCGCAGTGACCCAGATAGCAAGCCTCAACTGCCGATATTGCTCAAGCCATACAAGCCGGTTTGAAGTTTTACTAGAAGGTTCCGAGTGCGGACAATTCAAGTTTCGTTTCTGCTTAATGCTCATTCCTATTTAGCACCGTGCAGGGTTATCGGACTCATGGACAGGCAGTATTTGAGTATGTGCAGTGTGCATGTGATTACTAGACACTAGATTTCTGGACAGTTGTCGGAGCTTATAATAAATCTAACTACTAGATGCAGTCATGTCCGCCCCGAGCAAAGTCGAGCTACTGTTGTGTTTCAACGTTCGACGGCGGCGAAGTCCCATTGTCCATCCCGCCTGCTGAGTGTACAGCCTTTGCTACCAAACCTCTGAAGTGGCTGAGGTTCATCGGGATCGTCATCTATGGACGACAGGGCTACCTCCCCACGTCCATGAACGGCACAGAGCTCGATTACACAGCACAGATAGAGGTTCGTTCTTACTATTTTATGTCGGACGGTAAGTTAGACTCCTACTAGACACTAAAATCCAAACTCCTGGCGTTGTTGACCTTTTCAGGCGCACCTCGCTTCGCCGACCTCGATGCAATGGGCAACAGAACGTCGCGTGCATCGGATTTATCGACTGGGAGGGTGGATTTCAGACAAAGATTGATCGAGCGTGACGGGACCCGTGTGTTGGTGACCGACGATTTCGCCCGCAATTGTGATGCATGCCATTTTGTCCCCCATTCAAAGGGAGACCACGTGCGTTCGTTTCCATGGATCTAGCTGCATCAATTCGTCGCAAACCTCTTCCGTCACCGACACGAAACATGTGGTCTTGCGGACCCGTTGGACGACATCAATGTCACTCGGAATGGGATTCTACTTACCCTTTCCCTCTGTCGCCTACTCGATGCAGGTGTCATCGCTTTTTTGAAGGTCTGTGATCTGTTGTCATTCCTGCCTATGTTGTGCAACTCAAGTATCCAGTAGACACCTAATTTTGCTTTGACCGTCGATGATGTTCCTTACTACCAACGACCAAATGCAGGGAGTCCGGCAAATCGCCTTACACTATAGTATGTCCAACCATCTCAGGTTAGCCCCTTGGTGTCCGGTAGCGGCCCTCACAACTTTGATGCACGGCAACCACACGACATCAGCCGGTGGCCGCTTGCCATCATTATTGATCTCACTTACGCCCCCGCAGTTCTGCGGGCGTGGGTCCAAAACCGTTCATCGAATATGTCCGGGCGAAGTCAAAGGACTCTTATTATGCGGGGAGCGTGGATGGTGATGACCGCACAGGTACCTCATCAGCCAACTTCAGCTCGTACCAATCGATATGACAGACGGTTTGCAAAACAAAGCACAAGCTGTCGACCCCGCGGACCAGCCAACCCGCGACGACATGTTTGATGTGGTCTTGGCCCTGTGGACGCGAGCAGCGAGAGAGGCCGCCAGCGAAAGAAGGCTGCTTGGCAGCTGTGATGCCGCAGACGTTGCCGACAACGAACATAGGGTTCAGACGTGGCTACAGTCAATGGAAGAGTCTCCTTCGTAGGATTTCCTCGGTGGCGGGTCGCACGGGCGTGGTGTGGTCGTGTGTTCGCTCATCCTCTATGGGCTGTTGCTCGTCGCGCCTCAGTGTCCCTCGCTCGTGACTGTGGCGCAGTACCTCGAACGGTACTGTGGGCGTGAGGCCGTCTGCGTCCGTGGTATGCGCCGTGGGTGTTGCAGTCGTCGAGTCGTTCGTGTTGTCTGTGGTGTGAGGGTGTTGTTGGGACGCCATTATTATTATTGTTGTTCATGTGTGTTTTTCTAGGGACAATCGCAACTCCTTTAGGGCGAGAACGCCAACGATCGGGCGGCGCAATGGCAGGAAACTGGGTGATACGAAGCAACACGTACACGTCTGAAGAGGATGCAAAAGGTGATCAGGTCAGGCAGGTCAGATGTGCGCGTGATACGGAGGACACGAGTGAATCAACCATTGGTTGCTGAATATTACAATCGTGACAAACGGCATACTAGTCCAATCACTTGCTGCGTAGTACGCGAACAAATCGATCTGCAAAGGCACAAGAAACACGGACACATAGAACTCGAATATCGTACACTGAGCAACTCGTATCTGGTGGGCAAAAGGAGACAAGACAGAACACAGAAAAAGGCGTGCTGTTTTCAAATTTTTTCTTTTCAAAATTTTTTTTTCTTTTTTAGTGTAAAAGAAAAAACAAGAAAGAAAAAGAAAGATTGATCGTCCTTGTTGCGATACCTGTTGTCGAGTCAGAAGGTAATAATCTTTGTTAGATAGCACCTGCGAAGTCAGGAACTTCCCTAGCCCTGACGCGCAGAAGCCTTCTTCCATCTGACTGCCAAGTCAAATTCTCCATGGTGCACAGCGTCTCCTCGATCGAGCGAAGTGTAGTAGCCCCTGTCTGTCTCCTTGGAGATGAAGTCCGAGTCGAAGCTGACACGGTGAGAGTGGAGCGTCAACCGGGGTTTCTTCTCCTCCTCCAGGTCCGGTTCGTCGACATCAATATGCGGG
>JBBPNQ010000200.1:0-25882 GCA_038090975.1 Boletellus pseudochrysenteroides
CGGGAGGTTCGCTAGGGGTCACTTCCTCGGGTGGAGAGATAGGAGTCTTTTTGAGCATCATTGACACCTCTCGAACCTCTGGCACGGGAGTGGCCTCGGGGGGAGGGTTGCGACGTGTAAGTCGTGTGGAGGATGGACTAGCCAATTTCTTTTCTGATAACTCCTCTGTTGATTCCGAGGCAGGTGACGCAGCAAGATTTCTGTGGGGGAATGAGGTAAAGAACGGCAGCAAGGATAAAAGGAGTCGTACGCATGGATGAATTGCGGCACGCCCCTCTTCCGTTTGACGAAGAGACCCGAGAAGGCGGGGTTATCCTCGAGTGCGGGCTGGTTGTCATCCAGATGTCTACGAATTCGCTGCTGGACTTCTTCCCTGGTTCCAGCATCGCTGATGCGGAGAGCCAAGGCTATCTCCCTGAGCTCCGCTTTTTTCTTGGGCTGGAGGGAGCCAGAATACACGGCTGTTGTCATCGTGTTCGTACTGAAGGCAACGACGGTGGTGGTGGTTTGGGGTGAGGGTCAATATGATTTGAATTCAATCAACATCAACAAATCGCGTAGACACGTAAGCACGTGATACGCTCCTACACGGACCTCGTGCACTTGCTACTGGGGTCCCTCTGTGATCTCATTAGGCTAAGCACCCGAGTTCGTGCAGAACAAAGACTACTACTATGAGCGTCCGTCTTCATTCCCGAACCACCCCGATCCTCTGGCAGGACACTCGCGATCAGCTGACATGCGCCCGACTGTCTACCTTCTCTCCTTCCTTTTGCTTGCTGGCCAAGGTCGGTTTCTCGTCCTGAAACACGCACTTGGTGTTTATTACCTCCTAGCAATTACGTTAACTATCGACGTTGGCGGCACCCTTGGCAACGTGCCTGCTAGCGACTTCGTCAATGCTACTGACCTATATCTTCTCAGCAACGTGAGTGCCAAGTCCCCACTAGCTGACAGAATCACAAAGGACTTGTCACCATCCATAGTGCCAAACCCAGTGCAACAGTGCCAACTCCATTATCAGCGTGAGTACGGTCTATACGGTCTGTCACACACCGACGTCTCCTTTCAGAATTGCGGCACCAATGATCCGTGTCTTTGTGACACAACTTCTGTGACCGCGATCGCGAGTTGCCAACAATGCATGTTCAACGATCTTGTCGCTAAATTCACCACAAGCACGGATCCCCGGATTGGTTCTGCTATCGCACTCACAGGCAAGCTTTCTTTCTCCTTTCTCCTTTCGTCCGTGTTGATGCACCACGACAGCTTATGCAACTGCGTGTTCAGGTGTCAACATCACCGTTCCGACCTCCCTTGTCACCCTAACAACCCCGCCTGGCTGGGATGGTCCCTTTGAAGTTGTGCTTACCCCCGGGGAAACTATGTTGACTGTGGCAGCGGCCACCCTTCTGGGCGGGGGTGCTCTGCTACTTTTGTCGAATATCTAGATAATCGAGTTCTGATCGTTTTGGGTTGTGGATACTCTGGAGCACCTGTAGTCGTCTATTGTGCTCATTCGGGCTGCAGAATGTGGCTGTGACATCTTGCTTTTCCAACTCATCCAAGCTATACTGTAACTATTCGCCATATTTTTATGCATAATGTCTGTTCCCCGTTTGTTATCTCACGCGGGGCACGTCCCCTAGCAAATACTTCGCATCGGAATTCGACTTTCATTGGAATCCGAAACTACTTCAAAAACCTATCCAGACAGACCAAGCCTCATCCGCGTCGTACTCCCGCACACTGCAAACCATCCCAATACGAACTTCCGACAGATATTTACTTCTCCGAAAATTCACCTCTCGCCCCTGCCACTCGATTTGACTGGAGACTGCGAGCTACATCGCGCTTCAAGCACGATGCGCTAGGGAAACAAGATGGCGCCAGAGCATACACGAAGCGTATTGTCCCCGCGCATACTCAGGTCCAGCTGGGGGAGCCCCTTCACGAAGAGATCCAGGCTTACAATGATCAGTGCGTTCGCATGCAAACACCATGTTGGTGCCACTGAACCGTCACAGTTTTTTACCCCTGTTAGATGCTGAACAAGCGGAGAGCGAATCAGTTCTTCGTGATCGTCTGTCAAGCTGGTCACTCTCTCGTTTACGCGAGGAAGGGTATACAATCACGGACCTCTACGCATTTTGGGTAGAGGCACCGCAGTTTCGGAATCCGATTGCATGCTTCTCTCTAGGTCCGGGCATAATTTTACCGGAGCACAGATTTGAGCAAGTAGCTATCCCAGACTGCACAAGAGTCATGCTTATTTTCCCTTGCACCAGAAATGGGACCCAGGTCCTGCTTTCACGTCTTGATCCTCTACAAGAGGTGCCTTTGCGTGGTACCGTGATGGCGAATAATGCCACTCAACTTCGCGTCGTATTCGACCACAAATTTGATATCGGTGATGGTCTCTGGCGCCTTGATGTTGGGCGGTCCAACATCATTTTCGAACGGATGCGTGCCGCGGTTTTACATTTCAACCACGATCCCGCAGTATTGGAGACCGATCAGACACCTGGCAGGCAGTTCGTCATGCAAGGCACCCGTCTCCGTGACGTACTCCTTCGTTCGTTTTCTCCAGCATCCACCTCTCTGCATCAGCCCCTGCAAGCCCCCGACGAAGTCCAGTATGTCTCCCACGAAACGTTGGAACATCAGAGTCGAGACGAGTGTGAGCACGGCGGTGCGTTCAAGGACGACATGCGAATCCAGAGCTGGGTGCGGCGATATGCGCGGACAAACCCGATTGTAATGGACGGTGACCCCATATTAGATGGTTTGAATGCGACTCAGATCCGCGCCGTCGCGATGATGATTGGGGAACGAATTTCCCTCATTCAAGGCGTAAGTTCACTGTTCCTGGCAGATTGGATGAGATCTGATTGTCTCTCTGAAACCCAGCCTCCAGGAACAGGGAAAACGAAAACCATTATCGAGGCTGTCAAACTACTCAAGGTGGGCTACACCAGCTGGCAGGCTGGACATGTCGGCGAATCTCAAAAAATATTTTAGGCCCACTTCGAAGTGCATCATCCGATACTCGTCTGTGCGTATACTAACGCGGCAGTGGATAACCTTGTGGAAGGTTTTGCGCAGGCTCGCCTGAAGCCACTGCGCATTGGCTTCCGTGGTAAGATAAAAGATAGTCTCACCGAGCACACTCTCGATTATAAACTTGATCAACACACCCACAAGTCAAAGGTAGATAGGCTCCTCGAGGAGAAGAAAGACACGGAGAAAAAAATGTTGCACTTGACTAAGAGAATTGAAGCTGTGCAGAGAGCCCCCACAACACGCGCTGTGGGGCGCCTTGACCAGATGCGGTCGGCCTTACTCGCGCAAGAGCGCCAGTCCATGGCTATAGCAGCAAAGTTGTATGCCATTCATCAGGAGATGCTGCGGGACATCACCGCAGATGCTGATGTGGTACGTGCTCATTCCCGAGTTTTTTTTTGGACCCTGACACCGTATAAGCTTTGTACCACCTGCATTACCTCTGCCAGTGTTGCGCTTAACGTACTTGATTTTCCTGTGGTTTTTCTTGACGAAGCGTCAATGTCAACGGAGCCGGCATCCCTCATACCCTTGATGAAAGGCGTAGGTGCTTCACTTTATTCTCTTGCCGATTTTTAATATATGGGTGCTGTAGGCACAGCATGTTGCACTCATCGGAGATCACAAGCAGCTGCCGCCTGTCATCGCAAGCCGCGAAGCACAGTTGAAGGGCCTTGGGACTAGTCTTTTTGAGAGGCTGACCGAAGAAGGGGGTAGGTCCTCTCTTTTCTCAGGTATTTGGCCCACTTTAGTAATTGTGGCTCAGTGGTGCCGTCAATTATGCTGGATGTCCAGTATCGGATGCATCCGTCCATATCGCAGTTCCCGTCGCTAGAATTTTACAACCTTTCCCTGCGAAATGGGACCGTTGATGCATTCGGAAATATCTCCCCGAGCCTTCTCCCTCCGCTTTCGAGCCACTTACCGGTGGATGCATTAACCGGCCATCGGAGGTCTGTTGTCTTCCTCGATCATGGGGGATCTGAGACTGCCAAAGATCGCAGCAGGGTCAATTGGAACGAGGCTCATATCGTCTGCAGTGTTGTTGAGGACCTCCTGCTGAAAAATGAGGTTCGTTTGCTTTTCAAATTATTTCTCTGGTTGGGGTGTGCTGACCGGGGTTTTGGTAAAGTATCTTCGTGGAGAAGACATCGGGATCATTGCCCCTTACGTCGCTCAAGTCTCATTGCTGACGCGCCTCCTTAACTCCGATGAGAAGTATCGCCAACGCTTTTCTACCACCCTCGGGGACCATCGGATGCTACAACTCCATTCCATCGACATCAAGACTGTTGATGGGTTTGAGGGTCGGGAAAAGGAAGTGATCATTTTTTCCACCGTGCGTAACAATCCGTCGGGACAGATCGGATTTCTGGCCGATAGGCGGAGACTCAACGTTGGCCTTACACGCGCCAAGCGGGGGCTGTTCATTGTTGGGAGCATCAGCACACTCAAAGAGAGTAAAATGACGAAGGGTCAGACTGATGAGGCTGGGTTCGTGTCCACCACGCACGGGGGAAGGGGAGCTGAAGCCTGGAAAAGATATACCGAGTATCTGGTAGAGCAGCAGATGGTCCTTCGACTCAGTGGGGTCCGACTGCATAATGCGCTCTACGGAACCATGCCTGCACTGCTGGGTTCACCCGGTTTCCAGCCAGGCGTATACCATACCCCTCACTTACATTCGTGAGCTTGTCGCGTCATGGAGTCCACATTCTTCTGTCCCCCTGAAGTGAACGGTTAATACACAAGTACCCGCGACTACGGACGGGAACAACTATGAGGCTCGGACAACCCTGCTCGTGGAACGCTATTGAATAGCGCACGTAAATGTCGATGCGCCCGGAATGCCACGCTGTTCGTACTGCAGTCTGATTGACGTGCCGCTCCTCACATGCACACTCCGCCAAGTCACATTTTCACTTTTAAAGCTTCGGTGTCGGAAAGACGATATTCGTTTGTCCGGTTGGCGGCGGTTGCTGCGGGGCTATGCAGAAAGTCACGGCAAGGGTACACAGGACCACAGGTGGCACAACTCGACAAGAGCCGAATATACGTCATATATGGGAAGAAACATGCACCGATAAGCGGGGAAATAAACTCGACTGCCAAGGATGGCAGGAGAAAGAGGGCATGAAAGACGCGGAGGCAGATTCGGGCTTGGTGAAAACCATCTTGCGATGTGCACGCGCCTTGACTGCGGGTGGACGCGTCTGGACGTCGATTCGGGCAGCCCTGAAATTTGGCGGGGACGGCGGATCCAGTTATGCTTGCTTTCTGTCAAGGCTGTAATATTCCTGCGGTATCGGAATGGCGATCGATTTATACCGCTTGCGGAGTCCTCGGAATCGTCACCGAGAAGATCCTCTGAGCGCCGTCTTCGATGGGCGCTCGAAATTTCTATCGCACATATATCAAACGGGACTTCGATGCTGTCTTTTATTGCGCTTCGCTGCAGGGCGGGGGGGGGCCTGTGCGGCTGGCGCTGGTCCGAGAATCGCTGTCTGGGCCGTGTGCGGTTACGTACGGGATGCCACCGCTCGCCACGTGGACCGGCTCTCACCAAACCCTGCTTGGCGGCTCATAACGCGTTTTGACAGTGTGAATTTGCATGTCAGCCGCCTCGTATTTTCCTGTGTGTGACGAAATGCATTACCGTCATGTCTCCGCTCTCCCAACACTCAAAAGCACATCGGGGCCATCTCGGCTCCCCCCAAGTGCTGGTCCTATCAGGTACACGCGCCCTTCTCGCATCCGTCGCTTTCTGTCCTCACCAAAACCCGGCATTCCCATTCGCAGACAGGTGTTCTTCGTCCGCTGAAGAATCGGCCCCCTCTTCCATCAGTGGACTGCAAATCTCCAACCTCGCTCTTCTGCAACTCTATTGCTTGACAACCAACAAATGTCTCCTTCCTTAGCCTCGTCAGATGGCCACCGTGCGCACTCAAATACCTCCTCCTCGCTGGACTCCCTCCATACTTGCGACGCTCTCCCGATGACACCCACCGCTTTGCACTTTGACTCCGCCACCGGCGCCTGTGGTCAGGACGTGTCGTTCTTCGCATGCCGCGAGCCGTCCATGTGCACCCCTCCCCAGCTTCCGGTACATTGGTCCGGGATGGCCCCGCCGTTGGTTTCATCTAGGCTTCCGCACAGTCTTGCGTCCCGGACCGGTGGGCGCGCGACGCCTCCCGCAATAGGTATCAGTTCGTTTTCTAGCGACCTTGCCGTTCCTGCACGAGCATATGGTCGTGTTGGATCGCCCTTTGATTTGTCTCCGTCCCCGTCGACTCACGGCACTCTTGATGAGCGTCCGTCCTACGCGGCATTCATGTTAATGCATTCGTGCGTCGTAAAGGTCAGTTTGGCCGTATAGACGGTTCTGTAGGACAGCCAAGCTAATCGTGGCATGTCAAGGTGCGGAAGGATCCGGATGCAACCTTTCTGTCCCTTTGCTCGGTTTTCGATTTTCTTGGGGATAGTGTGCGTCGGTTTCTTTACCACCCTGAACTCTCAAGCTGACAGACTTCAAGAATCATGCTGACCGTCCAGGCGTGGGGTCCACTCTGTCCATGTGGTCGTTAAAGGACTTTTCCGCCCCCGACGAACTATGGATTGTTTTCAGGTCGCATCATGATGTAAGTGTGTTTATTCACGTGCACGCCACTATTGGTGGGCAATTTGTAACAGTCGTGCTGAGCTGGGCGTGCAACGACGCGGGTGAGGTGTTCGTGTCACAGCACTGCCTGCGGTTCAAAAACACTCGCAAACGGGGGTTATGCGATGAGTCAGAATTTTGAAATCAGGCACCCGTTCTAGAACTTGCGCGTTTCATGCCGCCGTCAGGTACCCTTTTGGGGGGGAGGGGGGGTTTGAGTCACTATTTGTCTCGGCGATCGTCCTTTCATCTTCTTTTACGGTTCAAATCTGTCTTACTGACTACGGTTTTCCGCTGGCAGGCGTGTATATTTCTCTCGCTTTCTCTCCCGTCGTTCACTATATTTCCTGCTCTCGAGGCCGACCTGGAACCCTTCGAGAAACTTCGTCGCGTCGACGTGTTGTCCAGGGTATGGCTTGTCATCTTTTCTCATCTACGACGATTGACGTGCCACCGGTTTAGTTCCCGCCTCTCCCTGTAATCCAACCTGAAAGGAAATCACAGAGGCTTCGCATGTCGATTTCGACGCCTGATCTTCACGATCGCATTTACATTGGACAATCTAGTGCTGGTAATCGACCTTCGCCTGTTCAAACCGATAAGTTCGTAATTTCGAGCAACCCCCCCAATCCGAGGACAACGTTCAGAGTAGGCGACTGGATGTGAGTGTCTTCCTCGCAATTTGATCTTATCATGGCGGGCCGGTCGAATATTTCATAGGGGTCACGATCGAGACCCTTCCATACTTGTAACACCCTTATCTACTGTGTTGCTGACTACATTTTTTTATTATCCAGATGCAATTCTGTCACTTGTGCCGCTCACAACTTTGGGTGAGTGCTCGTTGTAACAGTATTATATTCTTTGTTTTTCCGCAGCAGTGGTTGTGACTTTCACATGCATGTGCTTGGCGCAGGTCTAGTCACTATACAGCCTGCCAGTCCTGTTTTGCACCGGTCACGGTGTTACACCGATTGCAAATTTCTCCACCCTCCTATTTTTGCGGATGAACCTATCTTTTACTTCCTCTCAAAGACCGTGTTCCCTCTTTTTCTTCACCCGCATAAAGCTCATGGTTCTAACCGATTCATTCCCTTGCATGATTTTGCACAGACGCAACCTGGCTTGCAGAGGCTGTGGTTGCCCACGTTCAGAAAGTCAAGTTTCCTCGATAAACCGTCAAGCTCTAGGCATGTCGTCTACCCGTCTCCCCGCGTCTCCGCGTTTCGCCAACGCCACGGGCGCTACTTCGTTCTGCCCAGGCACCCCGATACCAAATTCCCCTAGCTATCCCGCTCTGCAGCATGGTGCACGGTATCCGGTGGCAGCTCAATCTGTTACGGGGGCGAAACCTGCGTCACCATCTCATCCCCTCCTAACCCCCTCTGGGCGTTCCTTCTCGGTGGGAGGCAAGGTGCAGAATATATCCAGCGACCCAGCTGCTCCATGCATCATGTACTGGCCCGATAATGAGCCACTCCCCGAGCAAGGTCAGATTCGCCCTAGCAACCTCTCTGGACTTCCGGCAAGTCAATTTAGAAAATACGGGGATTATTCAATAACTGACTTGTGTCCTAGCAACCCCCCATCTTGAATACAGGAAATCGTGGGCCGATTGAACATCAACCCGGCGATTGGATCTGCCAAAAATGCAATTATTTGAACTGGAGACGGCGTAAGGTTTGCCAGACTTGCTACCCATGTGGGCTTCTCTTCCTATGTTGCCTTGCCACTGTTCTTATAGATTTATCAGACGCCGAGGGCAACGGTGATTCTATCTCGGCTGCAGTGCAGTCCGAGCGGATTAACCTATTGACATCCCTTCTCACTCAAAACCAGTTGCCATTAACAACTCCTTCCTCTGTCGAGGCTCCCCGCCGAAACACAGTAACGCAGGTGCAGCATCACTGTCCACTGGAGACCATCACGCCCCAATCAAGGCTCAGCCGTTCCCAGATGGACGTTCGTACCGCGCAGTACCCCGAGTCTCAGTTTATATACGAAACGTCGGGTCCCCATCGGCAAGCGTTGCCCATGTTCCCAGGAATGCGAGAGTTAGAAGCCGCACTCCCTGCTGGTGCACCAGCGCCACTCTTGCCTTCTTTCTTGCAAGATATTGTTCAATCCCCCACATTATCTCCTACGTCGTCATCTTCTGCAGACTTATCTGTTGAGGAATATGAGGACATTGCTCCCTCTCCTCGTCCCGGTCGCGACCGAGTGGTGGCTCGCGATGATTCTACCTCCAACTTCCAGCTTGGCAATATTTGGCGGTTCAACGATGAGGAGACGACAAGTGTTGCTGGCATTGCTTTGCCCCATCGTGAAGATCTTGTTGGAAGCAGGAAGAATAGCCAGGAGATTTTACGTCGCCAATCTCCTTGATGTGCAAACGTTCCCCCAAGTGTACGTCAAGACCCGGCTGATGGTTAGCACAGCATAGCTTGCCCTCGCGGCGACGTCTGCAATCTTTTTCTCCGACGCAGGTTTCATGCAGGTTTCTCTGCGGAAAATTTGCATTAGATTATTGTTATTCGTTGTCTCGTCTCACTCACGGACTGACTGTTTGGAGTTATTGAGGTCCACAATGGTGTTCCTCTGTCAAGTATAGGATCTCTCAAGGTATACTGCATCTTCACAACATGCTTATCTTGTTCATTTATGTTATTTTGGAACACATATTTATACTACTGTACTTCTCGTAGTACTTCGAAAAGAGATGATAGGCGATGTCTAGGTATTGTTAAAGTTAAATGCATAAGTAGGATTGTTTGCAACTTGTGTGTATATGGGCAACTTCTCGCGCTCCCTCATTGAAGTCGCGTTCGAGGTGCACCATCTTGACAGTAGGTTATATGACGAAAGCCACGCCAGGCCATCCCGCTAGGCCACAGTCTCCGTCATGAATTCCGACTCTATGATCGTCGTTCCAGTCCACCTCGATACACCCTCTGCCGCCGTCAAGTTTCTATCCCACCAAACATCACACACGTCAGAATCGCAGGTCGCAGAGTCCGCTCTCCTTCGTTCCATCAGAGGGGCTTTGAGGGGCTCTACATCCAATTCAGTCAACACCGTCTATGCTCCGCTGTATGACGATGGATGTGATTCATGGGCGGAGCAGGAGCTGGCGTGGAATGACTACTGTGTGGTCCTCAGTCATGGGGGTGTAATCCAGAGGAAATGGGATTTCTCCGATGAAGATCAGACGATACAATATGCGTGCATAGGGAGGTTCGCCTACAGCACTAACACGACAGGTCCTGTGCACGGCAGCGCACATTACACCTCCAAAGCAGGCGAACAGCAGGCAGACCCATCGGCTGAATCCGTCTTTGGTCCTTTCAAAACCATCCAGGAGGAGCGGCAGAAGAACAAACACGCCCAAGAAGAAGTTTCAGCGGTGTTTGTATTTCTGCGCAGCATCGGCAAGGTCTACTTGATCAACGGAACTGACTATACGTTTTCGCTGCCCTTCCTTGTTCGCAAAGCATGGCCCCTCCATCCCCATGGTGTAATGATACAACGTCACTTGGATCCTCTGGAGATTGACGATTCTCGTACCACTGGTGACGCCCCACTTCCGACTACGTTCACTATCACAAGTCCCTTCTCAGAGCCTGCTGCTGTCGGCATAACTGCCGCTATAGTGGGTGGTCCTCCCGGCCGGCCGGCCGGCCTACTCGACGAGGAAGAGAATTACTCTCGGCCCCTCGTTGTCATTCCTGCTGTCGAAGAGGTCGTCTGGGTATCTCGGAAACCATTTTCCATTGACGACATTCTCATAACGTTCAACTCTGAACGACAAGAGCTGTCCATGTGGCGCTATGTTTATCAGCCCAGTCGTCGCACCTCACCGGCTCGCTTTAATCTCAGTTTCAATCTGGACCGTAACGAAGAGGCAGAGGGCAACACTACTGCCGCGGAACATGGCAGGATGAAAGCGTCTTTTTGGGCGCAGAAGTTGATAACCCACCCGAACCCCGGAGTACCGTAAGTTTTGCGTATACACCGGGCGACTCACTCAGAATGTCATATCATTTGTTAGGCAGGGATCATCACCTCAAATTTCTGCCGCCCTTTTTGACCAACGCTTTGATGGTGTTCGTGATCATACACTGTTGGCTGTCTGTGTGCCCGGTGTTCCGGCTGCAGTTTTCCTGCTCACTGTACAGGAAACAAACAACACGGTGACTTGCAGCTATTTGACGACCATTGACGCCGTATCCGTGGTCCCCGTCGGTGCTGCTCGCAAAGAGATATGGGATTTATTAGTCGTCAAATCAGATGGCTCAGTGACTATTTTAACTCATGGACTGCAGCAATTGCCTATCGTACTGGGGGTCGCGCAGACCGGAAACGCAGAGGAAAATCCACTTGTTCCGATAACGGGTATATCATCAATAAAGTCGGCATGCGTATCCTCCGTCACGTTGCTCTGTGCTGGGGGGCAATCGTTTCGTGGTAAATTTGATATGCTTCCTCGCGACCGTCTCGTCAACCAAGCGTTGCAAGCTCTGTCCCTCATTATCCCTGCAAAGGACGCCTTTTCTATGCACTTGGAGTTTCTCCGAACATGGTCTCTTCGGAATTTCAGCACCTCTTCAAATTTGGAATTTCATGCCTTAGCTTATGCGCTTACCAAGATCCTGGATCTTGGCGTGTCTTATCCAACCGGCTGCGACGCCTCGATTTCGACGGACTGGGAACAGTTTTTGTCCCTAAGTACCAATGTCCGGAATTTCCAGGATGATCCCGCATTACAACGCCTCTCCCTTCCCGCTTATCTGAGAAGCCGGACATTCGCCCTGGTAGCGATAAGACCCAATCCCTTACTGGCGCCCGTACTATATGCGCTACATATGCTTGCCGAAGACATCCGACTCGTGGTTCATCGGCAAGATTCCCTCATGCTGCTCGTGCCTTTGGTTTGCCAAATTGCCCACATAATAAGGCCGGAGTGGGCAGATTACTGGAAGCGACTTTGTCCCAACATCATGCCTACTTGGCCTTCACCTTCTACCACGCGTACGTAGCCTGTTTTTCCATGGCCAGACCGAGCTGACCTGTCCCAGGAGGTGAAATGCTTGACGATCGAATACCGGTTTGGCCTCCGGATATGGCTACAATACTGTATGGCAGAATAAGCAATCCCGATTGGAGATTTCCGGTATACGAGACCCCGCATATAGCTTCCATGTTCGATATCCAACCCTCATACGCTTTTGGCAAAGTTGAGCCCTTAGGTTCTCTTCAACGTCTCACTACTGCATACCTTTGTCTTTCCGACGGCTCGATCCCATCCGCGCAGAAACGAGCCGAGATGACAGTCGAGGCCCTTGTGCGTATGTGGGGCACGGCAAAGAAGGGTCATTTATTTTTGGACAGCCTGCCTCTGGGCATTGCTGCACCTCTGCGTGAAGCTATCCGAACCTGCCAACTTTCACCTCCCTCCCACTGGCAGCCAGAGCATTACGAGCTTATCGGTCGACGCGACCTAGCGTTCAGCGTCGCAATGGTTCAACCGGTAATCTCCCAACAAGGAGTTTACCAGTCTGCTGAGACATACATGGTATGGCTTTCACATGTGATCATTGTCATGGACTGATCCGCTGTAGACCTCACATCGTCGGACTACCATAAGTGCTTTGGTCGAACAAGCCAAAGTCGCGAGCGCAGGCGAAGTCGATGCACTCTCTGGCGTGGAACTGGGCCTGAAATCATTTGCAAGTATACGCTTCGGACAGGATCGTCGACTAGAAGAAGTAGCCCGTATGCTGTGCTCGTCAACAATTCCATCCGTCCGGCTCATCGAGCGACCAGATCTGAAGTGAGTAGTAGTAACTCTTGGCCAAACAGAAGGATGAATCATTTTTGCAGCGAACATGACCAAGCCAAAGAACAGCAACACCAGGTCGTGCGAATCGCAGAAAGGACATTGGCCTTGCCTTATGGCAGAGCAATGTTTACCTTTGGCTCAGTACTCACGGTCACTCGTGAAGCATACGTCATTCCCAAACTCGAATACCAGATCAGGATTCAGCCTTCCAATGTCATCACTGGACCTGAACCTGGTAAAATACCTTTGGAGTGCACAAATTGGGGAGAATTCCACAACGGGGTGGCCGCGGGTTTACGCGTTGCTCCTTGGGCGCGAGGCGTAGAGAGTTCTTGGATCGCTTTCAACAAACCTTCAGAGTTGACTCCAGAGCACGCAGGGTTCTTGTACGGACTCGGACTGACAGGTCATCTCAAGGAAATGTTGACCTGGCATACTTTCGGATATCTCACACCAAAACACGATCTGACATCCATTGGCGTCCTCCTTGGTCTGTCTGCGGCAAACGTCGGGTCTGGAAACATGCACGTCACGAAATTACTGGCCGTTCACACTCCTGCATTGCTCCCAACACCGACGGTGGATCTCAATGTCTCCCTCATGACCCAAGCCGCTGGACTTGCCGGGGTCGGACTTTTATACTTAGGCACGAAAGACCGGCGTATGGCCGAAGTTTGTCTCAACCAAATCAGCCGCAAGGACCTTGTACAGCCTGATCTCAGCAACGAGCACAGAGAAGCATACACTTACTCTGCTGCCATTGCCTTTGGGATGATCATGCTCGGAAATGGGTCACCTATCCCCGCCGATATGGCCTGTCTACACCGGCTGCGTGTGCTCATCCACGGTGAAACGAAACCCATCAGCGCAGGGCAAAGTCGTCCTACATTTGATGTCAATATAACATCACCAGCTGCGACCATCGCATTAGGCCTGATGTACCTCAAGACGGAACAAAGAGATGTTGCTGATATTCTCGAACTTCCGAGTACGGTCATTGGACTAAATCGCATCCAACCGAGCTTCTTGGTGATGCGCACGATTGCGAGGTCACTGATCATGTGGAATTCAATTGGATCGACCTCCGACTGGTTGATGACTCAAATCCCCGAGCCCATCATGACGGCCATGCAGGATCATATCGCAAACAAGCAGCGGGCGGACGATGCCATCGAGTTGGCTTACTTCAATATCATCGCCGGCTATTGCTTTGCCGTCGGATTGAAATACGCCGGTACTGCCCGTCATGAAGCATACATCATGCTGTCAAACTATTTTGATCTATTCAGTCGATTTATTGCAACGAGCGGTAAGCCTCTTGATTCAAGTCGTCACAACAATGTGTGACGGATATCCAGGTCCTACTTTTGATCACAAAATCAAGCGCTCAGGGGTACGAGAGGGTCTCAACCTCATTTCGATTGCATTGTGCATGGTTATGGCAGGCACTGGGGAGATCTCGTGTTTAAGGAGGCTCAGGTATGCGTTCGGGATGTATCACCAGGCTTTCAGATATGGTGTGCATGTGGCGACACATCTGTCGCTTGGTTTACTGTTCCTTGGCGCCGGGCGATTCACTTTGGGTACTTCGAACGCAGCTATTGCATGCATGGTCACCGCTTTCTTCCCCCGCTTCCACCACGTCTCATCGGATAACAAGAGTTACCTTCAGGCGTTGCGACACCTGTGGGTCCTTGCGGTAGAGCCTCGCTGCCTCATTGCGCGAGACGTCACGACACGCGAAGCAGTCTATCTTCCGGTCAAGATCACGACAAAGGAAGGGAATGAGAAGGGCGTCACACAACTCATCTCCCCTACCCTTCTACCGGACTTTGAGAAGCTCGTGTCCATCCGGATTGATACGCCTCGCTACTGGCCCTTCTTTGTGGACCTTGAGAACGTTCCCGAACACAAAATGAGTTTTTTGAAGAATCAAACCCTGTACGTCAAACGTCGAACAGCGTTCCTCAGCTACACCGAGGATCCCAGAGGGAGTAGGAGTTTATTCGTTCGCTCTGGTTCTTCTGCTGGTGACGCCGCTACTCTCGATTTCCCGCAGTTGACGGACGCAAAAGCCCACCCCGCCAGTGACCTCACGCATTTCATCTCTTCGTTCTCAAACGACACACTCTTCCTCGCGTTTGCAGATTACTTCTCCCGCGATGATGGTGAGACACCCGAGGAGAGGACATTCCACGCATACTGCCACGCGGCACTATTAGATAGTATTCTGCAAGACAAGATGGAAACACTCCAGTCGCATCTCACACTGTACCAATATCGCACGCAACCGCAGTCCACATCCCATTTCCACCTTCGCCTGCAAGACCTCCGATTTGCGGTCGACTATTATAGCAAAGTCTTTGACCGTCGGTTCAGCGGTCGAACAGAAAACAATCCCCGACCGCCCCTTATTCGCGAGAATACAGTGTCGGGGGCTCTGCAAGCCCTCGATGAGCGCCTTGGGAAAGTACAGGATCATCCAAGATTCATCACGGCCCTCGGCCGCTACGCCCGCGGCGAGCCCGTCTTTAACGCGACAGAATCCGAATCTGAGTCTCCTCCTGTGCTCTCTGCACCAGGACAAGTTTCCCGCTGGCTCGCCTGGTACCTCGTGAGGAACGGCGTCCCATCCGCCTCTCTCCTGATGATATTGCGCCAACTCGCGCGAGAAGCACACATGCATAGCACGAGCCGCCCGCCGCCCGAAGGCACCGCGGATTTGCGATCGCTCGACGTCGGGATCAAAGAAGTGCTGCGGGGTACCGGGACAAAGATGATCAATGCATTTGGGTCCGGTTGGTCGGGAGCGTCCCTTGATCGCATCGTTGAAGCATGGCAAGGGGTCTCTTAGTAGGCAGACGAATGCAGTGTCATCCCCATACATTCTACGAACTTGTGGGGGTTTTCGTTTCACACGTAAAACGACGCGAGTTGCGCATGTCGATGGGGTTTGGGCGCTGCGTGCTGCGAACGCCGTTCCGAACACAGTGCGACACTGACTAAAAGTAACGTTGGATCGCGACATGCAGACACCAGCGCGCCGGCTAGAGACTCAAATGAGATGCCATTTTGGGGATCGGCTCAGTGAAAAAAGCTCTTGATGTGGATAAAGGTCTATTAGACAATGAGCCCTAGTGGGGCCATGGGAGCTTCAAGGACGTGATATGCCACTGATTTGAACACGTTGTCCGGCAGCAGCAGTGGGAAGTGCCTTGAATGTCTGAGAACGCCGTCTTGACGGGCCAGTAGACGAACGTGCACCATAGGATGATGTCGACTTCGCGCAGCTCCGACGACATCGGGTCGTTAACCCCCAAGCAACCATCGATGTCCTAGGCAACTTGCCAGAAGAGTGCTATGCGCCGGTGGGTACAGCGACATCCATGCTGACGTTGCATGCATGTTGTGTAATAATATGTACGGCACCGTATCAGTAAGGGGTTAACGTTTCGGAGCTGGCACTGCTTAAACGTGGCTCATCACTTACCGAACAGCTTTCTCCTCGTTTCCCCTGTATAGACTAGCACCTCACCACGTAAGAGCTCCATTTGGTTGACGCCCACAGGTGTTGTCCAAACGCGGTTATGATTTTGCAACAAACTCAGAAACAGGCATATGGCATATATACGGATACTCTACGAGCCCTTCGGTAGGGTTCTAATGCTTTCAGTACGATGTTACATGATAAGTCCCCTATGTCTGAATACTTGAAATAATCGTGAAAGCATGGCTAAAATCTACAACAACATAACAAGTGGCAATGGGTGTGGTGAGATGCACTAGACCTCATCAGGCGGCAAGTGGGGACATGGGCCGTTGAAAACCAGCAGGTTTTTGGAGACCCTTCTCGATGAGGTAGGCGCGACGCTTGTTAACTGCTTCATTCAGCTTGTCGAGCATACCAACGGTTGTATCCCAGTCAACGCAAGCGTCAGTAATACTGACACCGCGCTTGAGGCCACTAGGGCCCTCTGGAGGTACATCTTGGCGGCCAGCATTGATGTTTGACTCGATCATGACACCGGTGATTGTCCTGTCACCGGCGGCGAGCTGCGAGCAGATGTCGTCTACAACCTTGGGTTGGTTGTTGTGGTTCTTTTGGGAGTTACCGTCTGAAAATATGATGAGTCCACATACCATCGCAGCAGGGAACGAGACACATACGGCTACAATCAATCATGATGCTTGGGTGGTTCTTGGGGCGGGCCTTTTCGATGGCTTTAGCGGCTGCCGTGACATGCTCGGATGCGTAGTTCGGGCCTTTGGTACCTCCACGGAGGATCACGTGAACATCTTTGTTGCCACGTGTCTTGACGATCGCGGCCAGACCGTGCTCGGTCACACCCATGAACGCATGGGGATTAGAAGACGAGCGCATGGCATCGATAGCGACTGTGACACTGATCAAGGACACGTGATCAGTATTATGAAACTTGAATAGTAATAGCAGTGGAGTTCTCACCTCCCATCGGTACCATTCTTGAAGCCGATGGGGAAGGAAACACCGGAAGCGAGTTCTCGGTGGAGCTGAGATTCGGTTGTTCGGGCGCCGATGGCACCCCAAGAGATAACTGAAAAGGTGCGAATGAGACGATGTTGGGTAACCGAGACAGAGGTCCACGTACGATCAGCGATGTACTGTGGGGAGATGGTATCAAGGAGCTCTGAACCGACCGGCACACCGAGGCTGGTCAGGTCGCAAAGGAGCTGTCTCGCAGTTCGAAGTCCTTTGTTGATCTGGAAGGATCCGTCGATGTCCTGGGGGTATGGCATGTTGAGTAAGAAAACCAAGCCACGGAACAGGAGGACATACTGGATCGTTGATCAAGCCTTTCCAGCCGACAGTCGTTCTTGGTTTCTGCGAAGGAGGTTAGTTGAAAGAGAATTGGGATGTTGATCCACATACTTCGCTGTAGAGGGACCAGGATGAGTCAGGCACACGTTCATGGAATTATGGAAGGGGGCTCACAAGTAAGCACGCATAACGATCAATAAATTTTCCCACGTGGGGATTTTGGCCTTGAGAAGTTTGGCATACTCGATGGCCTGCTCTGGGGAGTGTATAGAGCAGGGGCCGACGATGACAAGCAACCGCCCGTCCTGGCCGGCGAGGACGCGTGCGGAGTTGTAGCGGGTGGCAGCGATGGTGAGCCGGGATGCATCAGTGGGCGTAATCTCATGTCTAAGCAAAGCGGGCTGGACGAGGGGGTCGTACTGATGAAAACAGATGAGCGGTGGTCGAGGAGACGTGGATTGGACGATTGCATACCCCAATGACACGTCTGTCTTGCATGTACTCCCGGAACTGCTTGTCGTCTTCGGGGAAGGGGGTGACGGTGGTGGAGGCCATGTCGATGTATGGATGAGAGTGGGGACCGAGCTGGGATGGACGGGCAACCGTCTTTTATACGTTGTTACGAGACGAATCAATATGCACATCCTTCCCTTTTTGGGGACCATGCACAGATCTCGGACACATTTCGTTTCCCACTCGGATGGCGACCAGCAAAGTTGCCGTCACGCTCAATCCAGTGCCCGGATTTTGTGTAAAATCAAGGGCAACCAACGACGCCTCAGTCCATCTCACAGCATCCGACCAGCCGTACCATGTTGAGAAAGGTTTCAAGATATTTGTAAACATTGCCTGGGATCCAAATGTACCTCCCCCGCCTCCTGCAAGCGACGATGCAATACACCGTGCGGTGCAGGGTCTCGACATTGATGAATCCAATCCAGACGCTTGGTTTGTCCCCATTGTATTGTCAGACGCAAGGCAAGATTCCGACAAAGGTTAGTGAGACCCCTTGACCAGCTTCCATCACTGACTCTTTCTCAGCGGGCCAGTCAGCCATCGTTTTCGATTGCGTGCTCAACTCGTCCATCAAATCGCGCTCCCTCAGAGATCCCGACTTCAAGACCTTCATCATCGGTATTCTACTCGCCATAGTCTCATCTCCGATCTCACCGCTTCTCCAGAACTTGCTTTCCAACGCATTGAGGCGCAAACAACCTTAGTCCTCTCTCGGCAGATAGGAACACCCAACATAGCCTCCAAGGGTAAACCGCGATCCCGTCGGGTGCTTGTGCCCTCAGCGCTGTTTCCGCCTGGTCACCTGCATCGCCAAGTATCTCCAACACTCGTTCAAGACATCTCGGACCGGCCTACTACCATACCTGACTCGGCATCGCTTAACAAGTCCTTGACGCCCGTCTCCGAACCTCAGCTTCCCATATGGTCTTGGACCCAACAAGGTTCGAGTATCCACATCGTCTTCGATGTACCTGGTGTTGTAAGCAAATCATCACTGCCTTTTAGGCGATGTTCCCGGGTAACAAACCCCACCCCCCAATGCAACACAGACACACGCCATCATCCCTGAATGCACTCTTGATGTTGAATCAAGGCGCATCCTCTTGCATATTCCCGCTTTGTACGACCTTGATATGAACCTCGATTCTCCCGACTCCGAGCTCGTCTCAGTTTTCGGTAAAAACGATACCGCTGATGCAGCACTCAAGTTGAAGCGCATGCGCAGCCTCAATGTTGACGCTGCTAGAGCTGAGTGGCGTGTCGCTAATAGTGCGATCATTCTGTCGGCTTGATCTGTCGGTCATTTCACAGCTTCCCAAAAAGCCGAGCCTCAGGCTATAGTCTAGATTCCCCAAGGCAGTGGCTCGGCCTGTTCGGGCACTGAGCGCTGATTTTCGATTTCTGGCCACTGAACCTGGGTGGCAACCAAAGGGAGGCATGTCGTAATCTCCACTTGAGCACTCTCGCGAACCATGTGGTAGACTGTAGCCAACTTGTTTCCATCATCATCGCCTCTCTCAAATATGGATTAATCCTGACTGCACTCGATTGCTTTTGGAAGGCGCAAAGCAAAAGGTGAACAGCGCCGAACGACACGCAGCATGGCGATGCCCGGCTATTAATGGGCTTGGCGAAAATCACTAATCAGAATGCTCTTGGCGGTGCTATCGCGGAATTTGGTTTCTGATCAGATCAGAACCACTCGCATAGTTCTCTCGCCGACTTACACTGGTCAACTTCCAGGTCCCGATAAGTAGCAGCCGGATTTCTCTTCCGAACACGGAATCGACTCCACGGTGCGAATTGTCTACAACGCTCGAAACGGTGGACCGTCGGAAGATGCGCTCAATCGACCGCGGAAGCCGAGCTGCAATTAATTCCAGTGATACCCAAGGAAGGTGCAGTAGAAAAACCCCGGTCTTACGCCACCATCATCGACATCTCCCACATAGGACCTTTCACGACCAAACAAAAAGCACCTCAAGAACCACATGTCCATACACCGGTAACGACGAGCCCCGAGTTGGACCCATCAGAACGACATCAGACGAACAATGGCGGGTGTGCACGACATGGGACCTCAAAAGGAAAACCGAGTGCCTGGAGAATCCGGGAAGTATCGCCAAGTGCGAAGACGTTCGAAACCAGATGCCGGGTGGTCGTAGATCGCTCGTGTTGCGCGTGTCCACACTCCAATGCGCTGCTGTTGCGGGGCACGTTCGTCTTTGCCATGGTATCGGTCCTGGGTTCATGGGTCGTCATGCACCATGGGCGACCTGTAGTCCGCTGCCGCTTTGCCATTGGCTCATGTCCACCATGGGCAGGGGTAGTCTTTCCTCGGGCGACCTCGGATCAGTATCAGATGGTGCTTTCTTTTGGCGCTCGAGGCCACCAGTCCGCTGTGAACTGCCAACGACCACGATCCACGACAGCAGGAGTCGGACTGACCATTACGCGCCGCCGACCAGGGCCTTGCTCACACTCGCTCGTTGATGTAACCAGCGGTGTGACCATGTCTCCCTCTCCACGTTGTGCTGAGAGTCTGGGTTATCCAGCGTCGGCTTGTCATGTGGTGGTCGTCAGAGCCCCTCGGTGCACATGTCGTTCGCTATTAATGAACACTTTTCGAGGCTGGCACCTGGCACCTGGCACCTGGCGACGTGCCGAAGAGGAGTACGGGCACGCTCAAGCATGACCGTCTCTCTTCACCTACACTTCAAGAACAGCCTCATCTGGTAAGAAATTTTTGTTGGTACTTGGCATGGAGAATCTTCATACATACGCACGACCTCCAATTTTCACTTCGGATATGGGGTTCTAGTAGCCCAGTAAAGCTGGCAGTTTGAGACATGTTACCTTGGAAGCACATCATCTTATAAACTACTCACCATGGTGGTATTTTTGTTCCTGCGTTTGAAGATTCAATGCTGGGCAGCTAACCGCGGAGCTCCTAGGAGCTCTCATGTGCTACTATCGCCATCACACCCGTGTAACTCATCACATCAAAAAAGTAAGTGACAACGGATGTCGAATTCAGGTACATGCGGAACAGGAATGCGTCTATGCCCGAGAACTAAGATGAGACACATACCAAGTGTCGGCATCTATGAGTATGATTTGAGGGATATCAGACCTTCATGAAATCGTTCACCATTCCTGCAAAGTCTGCAAGGACGACAGATCGAGAAAGCATAAACCGATCCTTTGTCCATAGCACAATGGCATACCTTGACACGTCTGCTTGATTTGTCTCATACCCTCGAGGTGACTCTCTTCGCGGTCCTGGGTGAGTTGTACTGTTTCCTGATGTTTTCTGACAGACAGCGTCTGGAGAGTGAGGTGAAATGCGATGAGAGAGCTGCAATATATGGGCCGTGAATCGAGAAATGATACAGACCACAAGCGTTTTTTGTGCTTCGATGATCTTGACGAGGACCTCCCGTTTCTTGTCCTCGAGCGCGGCGTACTTCAAAAGGAAATCTTGATACATCTCTTCCCTACACCAACCATGCGCATGTAGGTCACGGTCATATCCATGCATATATGCCCTCTCCTCACATTTCATTCATGATCCGTTCAACTTCGCCTTTTTTTCGGTCGACCTGTTCAAGACGATGTAGTGAACAATAAGGACGACACGAGGAGCGTGCGCGCGGACGTGTTCGTCGAGTTCGGCTTGTGCTGCTTTCAGAAACTTTCTCTCCTTTTCCTTTTTCTGTTTCTGCCACGTCACTGTATACCCCGCATATACGTGTATGCATACAAGGAGCAAAAATTGGCGATATGGATCTGGCGCACGCACCCTTGAATTCCGCGACGGCCTTGGCATACATCCTTGCAGGGATATCAGTCGCATACAAGGACTTGGATACGGTACGTACTCCAGATCCCGGTCGTCGCTGTCAGCCGCCTTGCTGTATTGCGACGGCGCCTCGTCGTCGTCTTCCACGAGGCTTACTGGGCGAGAAGCTTTGCGTGGCATTTTGTGCAGGTCAGTGAAAAGTAGTGGAGAAAGGGGTCGGACAGACGCGTCTGGCAAAGACGCGATCACGTGGTAGTAAAGTTACGTCGCATTAACGACCCTCGGTTCAACAATACAAAACCTAGACACCACGAGCAAGCTATGTGGAGGCGTCAACGCGTCGAGTGCCCGAAACGTCTCTAAAAGTTTAACATACTCCTTGACACCCACCAGCTCCACCTTCTGCCACGGTAGCCACGCCATCACATCGTTGCCTTCCCCGAAGCGATCGATGCTGCTCACAGGAGATCTCCCGCCGTTCGTTGGCGCAAAGTGGAGCAGCACGACGTAGGTGCCCAACGTGAGATCACCACTTGTAAGCTGATGTCGTCGCATCAGACGACAGAGCGCAAGTCCGGAACGAGGACCGGCTGTGAAGCGTGATCGTTCAGACACTTTGCTAACGTCGAGCACCCTCATGATGCGAAGCTGCATGTCTGACCCAAACCTGGACCCAGACTCGATTTTCTGCTCCATCTGTCGTTTCCACAGCGCAAAGTCTGTTTTGGTACACGAGATGCGATGGTGAAAGTGCTCCGCCAAACCACCCCTGCGGCGAGCACGCAAAGTACTCGGAACGGTGAAACGAGAGCAGCGCTGACGAGATTGACGTACCGAAGGAACTTGGGGTCCTTGCCGCGGGAACGCTTGTCTGGGCTGACCATCACACCGCGTTGGAGCTCTCGATCGGTCGACGATACGAAATTATGCCCGTGTTGCTGAAGGAACAGCGACAATAATTCCGCACCCGTACCTTCTTTGGTCGGATCGGTGGCCTGGGCAATGCTCGTCGTAAGGATCGTCTTCATGGGCTTTTTTGACGATGCGGGGCGGTGTGAGGGGTGGGGTGGTGGTGGCGCAAGGGGTTTGAGCAGCACAGACGGTTTAGTTACTGATGGTATAGGTACTGGAGGAGGTTTGAGAATAGATCTGGGTTTCTCGGGGGGTGCAGGCGGTCGTTTTAGTGCTGGCTGAAGCGTACTTAGACTAGAACCTGCCGTCTTGCTTGACGGCTCCACTTTGGCTGTCTGTGGAGGTGCGGCTGGGGGCAGAAACACAGGCGGCTTCAGCACCTTGAGTGGAGGCAGCGATTTATCTGCCTTTTCTGCACGGGCAGACGATAAGGGCTTCAACTGCCGCTTGGGTGCCGACGGTTTGCTTGGTCCAGCCTCTGGTTCTTTGGGTACATGCAAGTCCACGAACGGGTTCCGTAGTTGTTCATGGTTCAGAAGGGGTTTCTTCTTGGATGAGTCTTTGGGCTTGACGGGGGATGGTGGTACGCTGTCGAAAGCAGAGACAAAGTTGGTGATGCTCTCTGGTGGTTTGTAGCACGATGTCGGCTTGGATTTTTGGAAGCCGTCTGGTCCGTGCAGTCGTGGTTTCTTGGCAGGACGTTCCATACAGAAATGCGGGTGTTGATATGTTCTTGTCGATCGACACAGGCGTTCACACGGGGCCATTATAATGGCAAAGCTGGTCATAAATACCCCTGGATGGAATTCCCACCTCCTGAGCCTGGGCCCATCCCTCTCTCTCTCATGGTCGCCTTGACTGACGCTGATAAACGCGAGATTGGCCAGGTAAAAGGTTTCATCCTGCATCCAGTGCCATGTAGGTTGACCAAGACACTGGGAGCACTTTGTCTTTGGCTTTCATGGCCATGAAATCAGCGAGGATGCAAAAACCCTCATCCGTGATTATCACGTCGGGTGGGTCTCCCCGTAGACCAACCGCTCCCTTCCTCACCGAACTGGGGGTCTCGACACAGCAACATTATTCTCATGAAGAGAAACGTACAAAGTGATTCACACGAGCCTTGTTGCTAATCGCTTGACCTAGCATATATGCACATTTTACAGGTATAAAGCAGGTTCATGGGCTTATCCAGAGTCTGCAGCAGTTCGCCAAGGACTGCGGACATACTCGACCCCTTATGATCGGGATCGATCAAGAGAATGGTCAGTACATCCTCCTACACTAAGCTCTATTCACGGGACACTCTTTTAGGGCTCGTGTCTGCGTTTAGTTCTACCCACCGCTACACCGCTGGGACCCAGTTGTAAGGTGTGGTTCGTACAATAGGCTAGTCTGAACTGAGAATCACTAGTCCGGGCGCGATGGCACTTACTGCGACCGGCGACCCGGGGATTGCCAAGTCATGCTCGTTTGCCACAGCGCAGGAGATGAAGCTTGCCGGAATCAACTGGGCCTACAGTCCTGTTGCAGACGTAAACTCTGATCATCGTAATCCGGTAATTGGTAAGCCGGTCCTGATCATATTTTCGGCTGAACATGACACATACCATAATGCAGGGGTTCGTTCGTTCGGCGATGGTAGGCACTGCCGTGCGCGAGTGCGCAAAACTGCTACAAGAGCTCATGATGATTGGATAGATCCACGCGAGGTAGCAAAGTATGCTATACAAGTGAGCAATGGTCTCACGGAGGGCGGTGTTGCGCCAACTGCAAAACATTTTCCGGGTCATGGAGACACGCACGTGGATTCCCATCTTGCGCTGCCGGTGATCAAGAAAACCGAGCGCGAGCTGCGTGAGACAGAGCTAGTTCCCTTCCGTGCGCTGATTGAAGCAGGGGTTGCCACCATTATGACAGGGCACATGGCGCTCCCATTGGTGGTGGCTGAGGACGACAGAGAGACGCCGTGTTCATGTTCGCGAACGGTGACGACAGAGCTGCTTCGACGTCAGTTGGGATTCAAGGGTGTCATTGTGACGGATTGCCTCGAGATGGAAGCGGTTGCTGGGAAATATACCTCGCAGAAGGGGGCTGTGCTGAGCTTGCGGGCCGGTGCGGATGTCGTGATGATCTGCCACACAGTGGGATTGCAGACAGGGGCTATAGAGGAAACGTACAAGGCGGTCGAGCAGGGGGAGCTGTCGCTTGGGGCGTTGAGGGAGGGAGGGAGGCGGATTGATGAACTGAAGGGGCGATTTGCGGGTACGTGGGAGACGGTTTTCGGGGAGGTGGATGAAGGAAGACTGGCCGAGATGGTGGAAGCGAACGCGAAGCTAAGCAAAGGGGCGTACAGAGCTTCTACGGCAGTCATACAGGGACCACTGCCGGAAGTGAGGCAGGGGCCGGTAGTGGTGCTGACGCCTGAGGTGGAGAGCGTGAACAAGGCGGTGGATGACGTGGAGGAGAAGAACACAGCGGGTCCACACTACATTGCCTTTGCAGCGAGCGTGCGTGCTCGCCGGGAGGACACGCGGCACATCGTCTATTCTCGACTGCCGGGCCCGGAGGACGAGATACCAGACGAGGTGGTCGCTGCGCTGCGCCATGACGTATGGCCGGCACTGCTCGTCTTCGTTACACGGAATGCAGATCGCAGTGTGTGGCAGGTGGAGTACCTGCGCAGGCTTCGGAGGCACATCGCGGGGGAGACTGCTGTGGTGGTGCTCGCGAGCTGCAACCCGTACGACCTCGTGGATGCACCGGACGTTGGATATGCGTGCGTCGGGAGCTTCGAGTACACGGCAGCCGGGCTGGACGCAGCCGTGGGTGTCATCCTGGGTGATATGAGGTCACGTGGCATTGAGTGAGCGGTGCGACACAGCCTCGCTGCGATATCGAATTCGAGCTGTCGTCCGTCGACGATCATTTTTTTATTTCGTTCGTTCGTTGCTCGTCTGTGTGCTTGTCTCTGCTCCCCCCCCGTCCCGAATGAAGCTCCAAAAGTTTTTTGGTCGTGACAAGCCAAGGCCCGCAAAGGTGACACCCCTCGGCCGGGACGTGGACGCAGCAACGCAGCCCATCATTGACGAGGCAAGTGCGCATCTCATCCACCCCGGCATTTCCTGTCTGATCTACACTCTAGGATGCCATATCCGCACATCATGGCGCTTTCGCTGCCCCCGTCGTCCCCCAGTCCCAGCCTCTCCCGTCCCGCGACTCCTCGCGCCTCATCACCAGACCATCCAACGAAGACCCCTGGGAGGTCCTCCCTCCAGGCCAAGGCGACGATGT
>JBBPNQ010000201.1:0-25770 GCA_038090975.1 Boletellus pseudochrysenteroides
TGGAACATGCAGCCGAGGGAAGCCGCCTGATTCAGGGGTGTTGCGCTCGAGGCATCGTCGAGGGGTTCCGCAGGTCTCATGATAGTCAACTTGCTGGCAGCTCTAAGGAAAGGACCTTGCGTACGTTCGCCAGGATAGTACGCCTTCGCAGAACTCGTGGGTGGTAGGGCTTTTGAAAACGTTCAGCTGTATTGCTTGACTGAGATATTTTCTTCCGGGAAGGTGCCATATCCAATTCGGGCCAGAGCTGCTGCACTATCGAGGCGGGTGGATACTCCCAAGGTCCCTTTAAGCAGAGCGAGACGTGGGCGGCCGTCGTTATGCGGCACTGTTGCCGTGATCGGACTACTGCAGACCGTTTTGTTGCGTGTCCTCGCTGGAACATAATGTTACGTAGCGACATTCGAACCGAAGGTGTAGTCCGGGTCTTCAGATGAAACGATCCTTCATGGCTCCTCGTATGTTATCGTAGACTCAAGGCCGAGAATCACTGGCTACACAGTAACTTTGGTATCACATCTCACAGGGGGTAACATAATGGGGTGTACTAAGAGAGTCACAGACATTCAAAGATTACAACATACAGCAGATAGGCTCAGCTCCAACGCTTAGACTCAACTAAATAACCTAATCTTTTTCAAGGTCTCCGCCCAATTCTTCGGACGTGCATTCCCCCAGCTACTTTCCTTCTCCGCGTTCGATAAACAAAAAGTGCCTGGCATCTTCAGTTCTGATTCTTCACTCCCCACGGTGTGGGAGCGAACCGTCTTCACACGATCAAGAGACGGGTCCTTGACGGGAACGGGAACCGGGATTGTCCTCGTCGCCTCCGATTCTGCCATCTGAACCGAGCTCTGTCCCACCTGACTCGGAGCCTGCGCGCTCGACGACGCGCCACCATCCGCATCGCCCGTCAAGCCGGCCGCACTGGCTCCAGCCAAGGAGTCATCAGCAGACGAAGAAGTCTCTGCCTCACCCCTTTCCTCTATCTCTCCCTCCTCAGGTCCAGTGATCCTGATGTTGGCGTTCGTCCCTGGGTCAGAACTCCCAAGACTGAGTCTCGTGAACGACTCTGAAACATCGGTTGGGCTCCCATCGTGAGAGGGAGCATCGCTGCCGACACTTTCAGCCTCGGGATTGATGTGATCCCGCCCCCATCCTCCACTACCAGAGCTCGATGCGCTCGATGCTCTAGAGTGTTTGCCAAAGCGGTGCAAAGCACGTGCAGAAGCGATGGCGGAGCGCCACCGCTTTCTGGGGTCAAAGTGTTCGCGTAGGCCAGCTCCAACATCGTGCTCGGTCGATGCATCGTACGCTGTCAACCACTGGAGATCCGCATATCGTGAGTGGAGCACGTCATGTAAGTTGGCGAAACAACAGCTTACGTGATTGTTATAGGCCTCCTTTGCCGTCGGTCGTTGCGACGGATCCGGATTGAGCAAGATTTTAATGAAGATTTTGGCTGCGCACTTGTCAGTAACGAAGAACTGTTCAGAAGGTGTTCGGGGCTCCACCTTCATCAGATATCTTGGACCAATAGCGCTCATGGAATTCGATCTTGGCCTCCGTAGTCTCTCGGATCATCTCTTTCGTGTCTTCTGCTCTGAATGGCGAATACCCGCACAACAAAACGTATGTGATTATACTGTGCCATACCCAGGTGTCAGTAGCGACATTTGCGGGGTCAATGAAGCGACACCCACCCTGTTGACCATACGTCAACAGCCTTGCTGTGCCCAGACTTGGTTAGAACTTCGGGCGCAACGTAGCCGAAGCTACCCGCCAGAGAATGCAACCGCTCCTCCGGGGAATGCAAGTGTTTAGCGCTGCCAAGGATCCCCTCATGAGTGATTCTCCAGCAAAGAGGGACATGAAAGATCTACATTCCAAAATCGGCAATGACGATGTCACTGTTCGCGTCCTTTGTTCGATAGAGAATGTTTTCGGGTCTACAGGTTGCACGTTATAGCACGCGACAACCAGAATAGTGAATTTGCTTACTTGAGGTCACGGTGAACGATATCGTGGTCGTGGAGGTACTTCACCCCTGACAATACGGACCTAACAGTTATGGAATAAAACCGTGACACCATGGCCCACATCTGAACCAAATCACGCACCTGATGACCGAAACGGCATCTTTCTCTGTAAACTTACCCCTTCGCAATATCCGCTCAAAAAGCTCGCCACCAGTGGCGAGCTCGAAAGAAAGATAATATTTGCTCCTCGATTCGAACCAATCGTAGAACTTCACCTAAAAGGGGTGGCATGGCGACCAATCAACGCTTCCGAGCCAGAAGCCAAGAAAAAAGGTAAAGACGAACGATATTCGGGTGATCGAGACCCTTCAAGACTTCCATCTCGCCCCATACGGCTTGCTCGTTTCCCTTGACTTTCTTCTTGGGGATCACCTTGAGAGCAACCTCCTTCGTGATCACAGCGCGCAGATTTGGTGAAGAGAAGCCCGAGGTTCGGTGCAAGGCCGCACTAAAAAGGGGTATCGTCGAATGACCAGGGGAATGCTCAATGGGACTTGGGCTGGGAGATGCAGCTGCACCCTGCCGAGCCAGGTCCATCTGGTCCGCTGGAACGTGCCAGGTTGCTTTCTATCAGAAAAGAAAATGTCAGTTGGCGGGGGATGGAAGGAACCGACCAGGAGCGAAACCCGGCCCCATGACGACATGCGTGTGACTGGTATGACTGCACGACTTACCACAACTTTTCCAAACGTCCCGGTACCAAGCACCTCATGTACTTCATATAATTGCTTCTTGACAAAGCTGGGTGGCTGGGGTAACAGCGCATCTTTCAGTGATAGATGCTTCATGTCTCGGACTTCAGAATGTCACAGGCGAGTCTGCGTGGATACGAATTCCTCAGGAAGTAATGAGGCCTGAGAGTCGTCAAGATATGGGATAGTTGTGTCCAAATGACTGGTCCTTAGGATGAGTGGAGTGGAGCAGAGAAGACTTGTGCTGCTAATGGCAATTGTCGCAACCACCGTTGGTTACACAGCTTGTGCTGTATATCTTATCAGATAATCATATATATGGATCATCTGCACCATTTACCTGTGCCAAATGACCGACAGGAGGGCGCAATCAGAATACATTATAGGTGACGCAAACAAAGTAACTTAATCGCTAACGATACAACGAAAACTATCCAGTTGAGTCAATGGATCAGCAATAATCAGACATTCTCTTTGCCCATCAGACGAGTTGCCCGAAACCGACAACCATTCCTGCTAACACCCCGAGCTGCCAATTGTTGACTTTTCCCCTTACCGCTGCTCCCTGCGTCTGGGGGGGCGTCGAAGTAGGGGTAGCAGCAGAGGTGACGGTAGCGGCAGAGGTGGCGGTAGTGGCAGCACTAGCGGTAGCAGCAGCAGTGATTGGGCCAGACTGAGTAGTATGATCCGCGACAGATGTCGCAGAAGCGAAACTGTTGTCACAAAATGAACACGTTACAACCAAGGTCAATACTAACAACTTGACTTACGCGGAGCTAGCAGCTGCAGCATTCGAGTTCGTGTCGAGCATCACACCGTTGACGATGTGAATAACCCCATTCGATGTCAATACATTCGGCTCCACGATCTGGACCTGATTGGATCCTCCGACGGAAACAAAATTGCCCGTGGAGTTGACAAGGAATGCATAATCCTGACCACCTTCCGATACAAGGCTGGTCCCATTAGATATTTCGGTAGAGTAAACCGATGTTCCGTTGATGATCTGTTTAATGCATTTACTGATCATCTATTTAGAGCATGAAAGACGGCAACGAACGTGATTGGAGAAAACGTTTAGAACCGCTGTTGTATTATTCGCAATATTAGAGAGGGAACTCTGCGCCGCTTGTACACCTGCATTGTTTGGCGCAAACACAGTGATGCCGTGGGCCGAATTTAACGCCTCGAGAAGCGAGGGGCCATTAACGACACTCGTAGAGTTCAGAAAAGCTGCGACAGCTGTAAGGCCGTATGACTCATTACTCAAAACCGTAGAAATGTTGGGTGGGGGTGTTAGCACAGAGTCGATCGCTAAAATCGCGCTGTCGTTGTAATAGGTCGTGTTCACAACCGTGATATTTGACCTGAAATCATGTAAACTAGAGAGAGAGAAAAGAAGGCAACAAGAATCACCCTTGATTCATAACAAAAAGCGTCCCGTTATCCGTCCTGGACCACACGAGAACCTGGGATTTGTTTCCTTCGAGCATAACAAGGTTCGAGGCATTGAGTAGAGTGCGACCGATCGTCACATTGGGATACGTCTGTGTCTGGTTGATGAAGTTGCTCGAGATGATGTGATACGAGATAAGATCTGCCAAGGAGGTCTCGTTGTCAATGATGGCAGCGTCTACGCCATAATCTGGAAAATTGATGAGAAATATCGCGTGCGCGGTCATTTAAGAGCGACACACAAGCGTTGTCCGTGGGGGCAAAAATAACCTTGTTTCCTTGATCTAGTTCGGTAAGTATATATTGACCGGAAGTACCATCCAGGGACGCTGTAGCATTGGCAAATTGATAAAGACCGCTTTCATTGAGAGCATGTAGGATGCCAGTGCCCCAACCCCGTACAGATACGACGGGAATCAAGGCCAGGGCGACAAGCGCTGGTGCAACGATGAACATGGTTAACGAATGGTAAAAGCGGAGGAGGGGAAATCGTCTGATTCAGCCAAGTGTGCAGAGCTCTCCAGCGATGATGCAATGCGCAGCGGGGTCACTAAGGCCAACTGATCGATGCGCATGCAGGTTCATTTAGGAGACCAAGTCAATCAAATCACCCAGCAAGTGAATAAACGTGACGCAATTAGGAGATGTACATTACCGCAATTCAGGAAGATCGAAACGATTGTCTTTTGACCTCGAAGGATTGGTTTCGGGGGAGTATCATAGAACCAATCCTGGAGTCCGCTCGGCTTCATCACCTAGACATTCAGAAACGGTTGTCCGTCACCCCAAGGAGCAACTTTATAAACAATTATCACATGTATTGTTACCTCTATTTTAGAGGAACCATGACCTGAGCTGTGGTCCAGGCCTTGGGTATAGGTGACGGACTGCGAGCAATGGAACTTTGTAATAAGTTTGAACTCGTACACTACCATTACCTAATATTTCCTGACCGAATGCAGAAAGAAAAAGAAAAGGAAAAGTTATGAACTATGTTTTTTTGTTCAACATTTTATGTGGTTAAACACCTTGATCCAGGCGATCTAAAGTACAGTACGGGCGCCTCAAGATATTCTACAAAATATCGTGAAGAAAACCTCATCGTCCTAAAGAAATAAAGAAATAAAAAGAAACCCGGTAATACATTCCGTGGCATTCGGCAAATGCCGACGTATTAGGTTGTTTTTACTCTCGCACCTTTGTTTCTACACCGTACATTCAAGTCGACGCAAAGCTGAGCCAAGTTAGACCGCAACTTGTTGTAACATTTCAATGGCACGCCGCGCACCACCTCAAAATGCAGCCATGTTTGGCGTACCACCTCCACGACGCGCGATCAATGATCCAAACGAGTCCGCGTTCTCCCGGTTCATCCGGGAAGAAGTGTTTGCGCCTGAAAAGCTTATGGGGAATATCAGTATATTCACGGCAGTGGGCGTATTTGCGGCCGGCGTGGTTGTGGCTAGGACATGGGGCGACCTTCTAGTGCCTGCATAACTGGGTCAGGGGAGTTGCGGCGGCCGTGTCTCCACCTTGCACGATGGCTCACCATGTGAGTGTCATGCCCATATTGATCCGGAAATTTTTCTGACCCAATTCCGTGTAGGTCCTTCTACGTTACTGCAGTTTTGCTCAGTGCAACCATCCCTCTATACAGAAAAGATAGCTATGTCCCCACCATAATGTTGTCCTTAGCCTAGAGAGGACTACAGGCACTAGTAATGCATCCTGAAATCGCATCATGACTGTTTTTCGTGCAACCTTGATTTTGCAGTTGGCTGGTTTCGACATGCCCTGGTAAATACTGTTCCCCAACCATAGTTCGGCTTGGGTCTAAGAATGCAATTACCCGATACAGTCGGATTGGGTTCCTGCCTCTGGCAAGAAGCTCAAGGTTGGCCAACTCCACTGATCCGGGCCGATTAAGCAGTTCCGGCAGGCATCTGACACCGGTAACTTGCGAACAGTAGTCACTCTGCCGTAGCGATTGAATTGCTTATATCACAATCGCAGTCGGGCGTCGTAAGGTTCGAGTTGTTCCTCCAGGCTTCGAACCTTGTTCCAGGAGATACGTGCTACACCACTGGCCCCGAATGGTTGGCTCCAAATTTCAGCGACCATCCGGTACGTGTCACATGCGCTGTCTTGTGAGCTTAAGCCGCCCATCTTACGATTTGGGTTCAAGCTCAGAGCAGCACTTGAAAAGCAACTTGGATTTTTTTTTTTTCGTTGCTCCAGAGATGGGCCGCGAGCCGCGGACAATGAGTTCCATCGCCCTCACACGGAAACCCCCATTAATGGTTGCGACCCTTTTTATCCCCGTTTGCGACGGAGGTCATGCGAGGCACCTTGATTTCTCGGTCCAGAAGCTCGCACGGAAACGCCCGCGGGTCAGAGCACTGGTCGCCGGCCCTCTTTATTCTTCTCCCTCACCAGAGCTGGCCTTTCTCCCTCTTGAAGCCTATCTCAGCTCAGAGTGATCTCTCGATTTCTTCTTTCTCACGCCTGACTCTGTCTCCCGGCTTTGTACGGTATATCTCATCACCATATGCCTTGCGCATATCTCAAGTGCGAGCTTTGAGCCTCTGTCGCATACAGCAATACTAACCCAATGTACCAGATTCTGAATTTTAGCCAAAAACAATACCCGACCGCAGCACAATTGGTAAATTGACCTCATGTCCCGCTCCTATGTCCTTTGATCGTGGCGTTTGGTGACAGCATGGAACAGCCATCTATGATGATTTTAGTCGTTCAGTGCTGTACTCCCGAGTCTTTGGCGCATCACCGGAGAAAAAAAATTGTATGTTCCGTTGTATTCGTCTCGATGATATATGTTCCGTGCCGCTCATCAAAACATGCAGGGCCCGCATTGCCCGCCCAGTATACCCGCATGGGGGAGCAAGGGGCACAGGCAAGTCACATACGTTTAAAAGGCATTGATGAGGACCATGTTGACGCAGCATGCAGGATCCTGATGTGACCCCCATCCTCGCACGACGACTTTTTTCGGGCTGTCGAGAGAGATGCCGTGGCCCCCTCGGTCAAAGATCGAATGTGCGGATTCTTCGAGTGCGTGCAACGACCCTCCTTGTCTATTCCCGTCTCATCGCCGAGATGCATCTTCTAGCCACGGACTCGTCCGACAGACGTTGCATCCAACTGGGTGGGCTACCGTAACACGGCCAAGGGTCCATTTCTCTCGTCCGAGCGTCATCTCCAATTACACCATCGTGCCGTCTCAAGGTGTGCTGCCAGAGCCACGGGTTCTCGGGGGATGCCAAGCACAGCAAGGGCAACTGTCTGCTCACCTCGTGTCGGCATATTGGTCTTGGGGCCCTTTGGGCCCGCTGCCGTGCATCCACCCGATTCCGAAGCCCGGCTCGTATGATCGTGCATTACCACACTCCACCGCGATGTTTTAATGAGGGTGGAAGAAGCAGCGATGTGCCTATGGGTCTCGAACGACGGCATCGGCGGTGGAGCGGGGGGCAAGGAGGTGTGTGTTCCTCGCCGCCCACGGAGGCGCGAACCTCGACACCAAGATATTGATGCATAGCATGGCGGCCCCGCCAAGCCCCGATTGTCGGTCCGACGTTCGCACTCGAATGTAGGCCTGATCGTCGACCCCTTGTTAGGAAGGTCAGCTCATGATCGAACTAGAAAAAAAAAACAACTCCGTGAAGCACGAACGACTGGTCCGTCGGATGACGGCAGGATTACGATTCGGCGTAGTTAAAATACAGTTGCGGGATGGACGGAGCAGCAAAGCAGTAGCGACGAGGATATGACGACAACGTGATGATAGCAGTAAAAGAATACCGAAAAAGAAAAAGAAAAAACATAGAATGCGTCGTGAGAGTTGTGGAATGTCCAATGCCAAAAATCTATGACAGCAAATCAGTCCTGCTTCTAGGCGTTCTATCTCTCCCTTGACCAGTACCGCATTTGCGAAGACTCTCCCCCTGATCCAGCGGGGGGCGGTGCGCCGGTTGAATGCGCGTGAGGGTAAGAAGGTACGGGTTGACCGGAAGGAAGGGTCACGGAAGCGGTCCTCGCTTGCGGTTGGTATGAACCAATGGCAGAAGACGAACTGGGATTATATGGTTGTTGCAGGGATGGGTATGACCGCCCTGAGACTGGGATTCCTTGAGCCGGTGAGACAACACCATAGTGCTGGGATGGAATAGGCTGAACAGAAGACGACGAGAAACCCTCCTGGGCGCTGCTCTGAGGGGGATAAAATGGTGAGTTGAGGGTCGGAAAACTGAAGCTGGTGGTTGATGCTCCCGAGGAGCTGGATGGGTGAATTGCCTCTGATCCGCTTGTGTTGACCCAGCTATGCGATGACACAGCCTGATGATACCCACGGTGCCTGTCATCCCCGCCCAAGTCTTGACTGTTCTGTGACCATGGCTGTATCTGTATCCGACTTTGATCGTCCCTTGCGCTAGACCACACTTCTGCAGTAGAATTTGACTCTGTGAAGTAGGGTGATGACTGTGCATGGTGGTGGTGTTGGGCGGGCAAGTATGGATGGTAATAATTTGCGCCGTGCTCTGATCCGCGAGAGGCAGACGAGACAGACGACACCATACCTGTGTCAGGCGTGGTACGGCCGGGACGAGACATATAAGAAGCTCGCGTGTCACCAAGGAAACGATAGGGAGCATCAGGAGGCTGGTAACTGGATGATCGCGACTGGGTGGTCGAGTACGTGCCGCCCAAAGGATCGGCGGGCAAGCTCGGATGGCGACTGTCCTGTCCACTGAAGCGGGGATCGTCCGTGTCAGCCACGTCGACTGGAGACATGTCACTGTATTCTGTACTTCCTGAATAGTCTTCTACGAGGTCGGAACCAGACGGATGGTCTGCGGGAAGACCAGGTGCAGGATCGGGCTTGCGACGCTTCCGGCTGTTATTCGGCCGCCTCTTGTACACGTAGTCTGGATACTTCTGGTTGAAATTATCCTTGAGTACTTTGGCTTGATCGAGGTAGAACTGTTTATCGGACTGGATGATCACGAGATCGACGGTTAGACGCGTGAGGATGGATGTGTGGTAACGTCCTAACCAAGCTCATCCCGTTCCATTCCCGACTAAGAATCTTGCTCACTTCCCCTGTGCGCATCGATTGGTTCTCTGCGGCGACCTGCGGCCGACGTCGGCGAGCGAATATCATAAATGCATTCATGGGTCGCTTAGGAGTACCATCGGCGTTCAACGTCTGCGAAGTCAATGCAGCATTAGCATCGTCTGCGAAGAAGTGAGGAAATGTTGACATGGCGAAGATGCAACAAGCGCCTACCGTCGAGGCCAGGCTCCATTTTGTGTGGCTCAGGGTAGAGTAGGTACCCGGCGTCATCATCCGAGACAGAAGGGGACGCGCGGTCATGCAATGACCCGGAATGTTGCGCCACAGTATGGTGATGCCCTTGAAAGTCTGGGTTATAACCTTGCATGTCAACGAAGGCGGAGAGAGTAGGGCTGGCTACTCGAGGGGAGTGGGCGGGTGTGTGTACGACAAGCTCGAAGGAGGACCAAGCCCACTCCTGCGCAGGTCAATGATCGGTAGAAGTGCAGCCGGATAACAAACTGGGCTGGTTGGGGTTAAACCTCAAAGTACGGACCCCGTTTTTGGCTGGGAGCCAGAGTTTTCTAGGAAGGGATTGTTGACGTGCGGTGGTAAACAAGGGCATGGCGGGGTAGAGGAAAAGCAGGTACTGGCGAATTTAGTCTGATCGTACATGAAGAGTAAACTTTGGTCCCTTGCGTTCGCGGAGCTCGTGGGTCCGGCAACGACACCGCTTGGACTCCAATGATTGAAACCGAGCGCCCACGGGAACACGTCCTCACCCAAATCACTGTCGCTTCTCCGGCCTCGAATCTCCAAGGACAGGCCATACGTCGCGGTCGTTCAGGTCCAATCTTGGATCGAATCCCGCTTCTTAATTTACGAAAACCTCGATTTGAGTTCCCCTTTGGGCTATATCATGATCGTAGGGTCCTTTTTTTCCAGGCGCTCAGAGCCCCCGAAAGCACGACACGTGTTACCGAGACTTAAAAGGCTATACTCATGGTGAAGACCTGATGGGCCACGTCCCAGATGCAGTGACTCGTGTAGTTTGCGAGGCTGTCCTGGTTCCCGGATTCCGAACGGGATCTTGAACGGCCCCTTCTGCAAATAAAATTTTGACCTGTGCAAAAAGTCAATGTTTACCGCACCACGGCAAGTCCCCGCCGTCGCCGCGTACTAGAGCCGGCGCGGCGGAGATTGTTGTGACTGTCTAAGAGCGGGCTCACCTGGAGTGACCCCATTGACACTGTTGAGTCTGGACCCTCGTATCCTCGCGCGTTAATTGAGCAAGTTTTGCGCTGGACTGTCAGTTCGGACCCGTCAGACATGCTCGGAAAGCACCTGCTCTTTGCTCACTAGCGGACATTGCCGGAGAGTGCCGACACGTGTGGACTCGCCAGCTTCTGCCTTGTCGTCCACCGTGTCCTGCATCTATCATGTGCCGTACAGACCTAATCAGACCTAATCATGATCTATCGAAATAAAAAAAATCTTTCAGGGTGCTACCCTAAAATTCTTAAGGTTTTTTTACTCGCAGGAGTATTATGTGTCGGTAACGCCGTGTTATCCTCAAGTTCTTCCGATCACAATAATCGCGACAGGCTCATTGGCTAGCAGGTAACGTTTCCCAAACGCAGTTCGTGCACAGTCGGGGCAGCATGGAGACAACGTTACGCAAGATGAGTGGAGCTGAAGCACCCTCATCCATCCGACTTCCTTCCCCGTTCTCTTAAATTACAACTCTGTTCCATGCTGGTGCTGAGTCGCCCTCCCCATATGCTCGATCTTCAGGACAAGGGCAACAGCAGAAATTTGAAATGCACTAACTCTTCCCAGATGCTGAGCGTTCCGCAATATCGCTCGTTCCCGCCCAAGGCAAGTGTTGATTCCGTCGACATGTCGACTATCATACTCCCTTGGACGCGCCAACACAGTTCTGGACAGTGATCTGATTGTATTATGTATGTACGTAGCCGGTGTTATGACCCACCTTAACGCACGAGGACCAGATGATCTCCGTCTCAGAAGCTTGCTCCAATCACTGGCATCTACGCGTATCACAAGCACTTCATTTGGGCACTGACAAGGATAGATGAATTTTCATCATTGGCGAAGACGGAGGCCGTATATCCATATTGCGGTAAACGACGGACTCGAGGCAGCTAGATTTCTCCTACGGCCGTGGTTCCATGGAAGATGTAGGTGTAGCAAGGGATGCATCACTGAGACGGTGCCTTGCTTCCATTGCTTGCACAATGAAAGCCTGCCCTCGGGGAGACGCGGTCATCATTCTCGCGGTGAAGAGGGAAGTGCAAAAATGAAGAACGTGTCTTAGAAGCCAACACTGCGTATTTTAAGGTGTGTGGATGGCAGTGTGAAACTCGAAAGAATCCGCGGCGACTTGGCTAGGGATGTGAGTTATCCTAGAATCTGACAAGACGGTCACTCTACCTGTCTGAAGTCACATGACGATGACGAGTCCTTGTAGTAAAGACCCGACCCGTTATAGTCTGGGGGCGGAATCCGTATGAAATAGCCGTGCAAACCCCAACGCCCGCACACCAAGTGGGTCCATCGGCGTGTCGTCGCACGCTGGCGAGCGAATCAAAGTTGGTACCCAGAAAGAATCTATCTGGCGGGAAACTCCGATTAGTACATAGGAGACGCAAGCAAAAGAACGTTCATCCCTGTCATCCAGGGTCTTGCAAGATGCTTACTGGCCCGGGAGCTCAGGGGTGTGGTTGGGATCACTACGTTATCGACGTCCTCCGCGCGGAAGAACCATGAAATTAACCGTTCACGACCCTACTTCGCTTGAACAGAAGCCTGTAGAATTTTTGGGTAGTGACTCTGCCAATCCTAGTGAAATTAGCGTGTGGACCTGGACTCCTAGCTGCAGAGATGAGACCCCCCCCTGTACCCGGTTCTAGAATTCAAGCTGCGTACTCGTGGATTAGAGTGAGAGGGAGGGGGTGGAGGAATATTGAAATAAGTCGGACAAGGGGTGGTTGCTACAGTGTTGCCGACAGAAGATCTGCATCTCTAGGCTAGACTAGAACCGTCCGAGTTAAAACTAATTCCGGCGATCAAAGATCGTGCTAAGACTTGATCTTTTCCCGGGGGGGCAGGTTGTTTCAGGACCACGGGTTTTGCAATGACAGAAAACACCCGCCCGTCAGGCGGAAGCGGCTAAGCTGGCACAGTGACGGATCAAAAAAATTTCTTGCAATGTTCACTAGTATGGCGGCAACAATACCCTGAACTGCGGCGGGCGGGGAGGAGGTGTCGGCCCGCCAGGCCTGTGATTGAATTAATGGCAGCACTCTACATCGTTTGTTGAACCCGAATTGAGCATTTTATGGCATGACGCATTCTGCGTGATTAGTCAGGCTGGCAGCTGGGTTGAGCAAGAAGCTGCGGAGGCGAGTTGTGCTTGCAACGTTCTTGAACAACTCTTCCGCATTGAAGTCCGATTCTGTATCATTTACAATCGTCTGGCGTTCGAGATGAAAAAAACCGTCACAGACGCTAGTAAGTTTTGGCTTTACGGGATTAGCCTAACGTCCTCTGACCGTAACCAGATTTCCCAAGGACTGCGAGTGGACAGGTATATCACCTCGGGATAAAATATGGCGAGGTGGCTAATAGGATTGTGAGGTTCCACACTCGACTCGTCATCAGTACCTAAAGCATCCTCAACGGATCATGTTTGTTTTTGGACCAGGTCACCGTTGGCATGCTTTCCCGTGCAGAGCACATTGCGACATACTTTGATGCATCCCCCAAGCCGTTTTCACTATATTCTGAACGGGGGTTTCTGACGATTACAGGACGTTATCGGGGCACCCCCATGTCTATCGTGTGCATCGGCATGGGCGGACCTAATGTAGATTTTTTTATCCGTGAAGTAAGAGAATGCCTCCGGGGCGACATGTTGGTCATTAGGTAGGCTTCCCTCGGTTTGTTCTTTATGTCAGCACTTCGAATCTCCGTTTTTTTACCCACATCATTCTGCAAGGCTTGGATCATGCGGCTGTTTAACAGATTTGCCGGTTGGGTCTCTCGTTTTACCTAAAGCCAGCATCGCGGTGACAAGAAACCTCGACTTTGATTTTGCAAACGGGGATCACTGGAGGGTCCCTTATATACTGAGTAAGCCGGTGAGGCGAATACGCTTTGGTGCAAGGGGCCTTTTTTTTTTTCTGACGATGAAATCTGCTGTGAAAGATACCCGCAGACTCGGGTCTCGCGATGACCGTACGTCTCGCGTATTTATGATCGTTTGGGGATGACTAGACCTTCGTGCTAGCTTCAGCGTGCACTGGAATCCACAAGGCCAGTGGGTGTTTCGAGCGCCATTGTCCCCGACGTCGTGAACGCATCCACAGATAGGTACATAGACATCACCCGCGTTCATACGTCCTGTAGGGCTAAGATTATCTTGACAGCTTTTACTCTTCTCAGGGCAGGCAAACCTCATTTCAAGATTACAATTCGGGCTTGATTGACCATCTGAAGGAGGTGATACCGAATATCGCTACGCTTGAGGTAAATTTTACGGTCTTGCCCCCGGAGATTTATTCCCTTTTTTGGAGGGAGAAACTTACCACCGGATTGTCTCCGCATTCAGATGGAGACTTATTGGATTTTTCACCTTGCTGCAAGCTGGCGGCGCTCGAGTTCCGCGCCCGTGCTGGGCCCGCCGTTGGCTGCTGGTGCCGTGTCCCCGGCCGCTACGTCCTCGCATCCAGATGCTGCCCACACTGCTCTCCACGGGTCGCAGCGCACACAGGATGCGACGCGACCGTCGATAAGAGCGGCCTCCGTTCAGATGGTTTTTGCGTCTCGATCGTCTCAAGAATTTGTAACCCCCGAACACGTCTCCAAACTCGAGGCATGGTGTGGTCAAGCGGTGTTGGAGGCGCTTCACGCTATAGATGTCCCGCAGGACGTACGTGCCATGGTGTTTGAGCCTACAGTACACATAATTAACGTCTACGACCTTGCACAGCGTTTGCACCCCCAGGAAGGGAGCGTTTGGGACACAAAGGGTACTCCGTTGAAAGCAGCGCTGTAAAACCCTACTCATCTGGGGTATTGCCCCAGAGCTAACAATGAGATCTACAAATCACAAATCGTGCTTTCTCGTCAATCCATGCGTGCACATGCGTGAAATCATCTAAAATCACCCAACAATTGACAGATTTGCCGTGAGAAGCAAATTAAACGCCACATCTCCTTCGAAGCCAAATTGAACTATAAGTGTAAAGCCGGATGACTACCAACTCACACCGCCAATCAGCGGTCATCCAGATTGGCGATGTTTCGTTCTTGATGTTGGATTTCAAGGAAGCGGGAAGGCTGGACTTCGCGATCAGAGTTCCAAACGGAATTGAACTTCATAGCATTACGGAGTCCAGGCGCTCATTGTGGATCAACGGAGATTACAAAACGCTGATTATGGCAAGCAGGCTGTAATGTGATGTAGTTTTTGGTCAAGTGTGTCTACGTCGAGTGACGAAAAATACTCACTGGATCCACGTCGGTTACCGAAGGGGGCAAATACGGTGGTTGGCGGCGGTCACCTGTAGATGACCATCGTTCCCCACCTCCCCAACGACAGCACTTCGTGATGACTTATTTGCGGGCAGTCTTCTAGATGAAGGCAAGCGAGGTGACTGGGGTGCAGTGCTTCCTGCATGGGGATGAGGGTAGAGCGCAATGCACCGCTCGCAGAAAGTCCACCGGGATCAACACGCTGCTGCGGCGGCTTAGTTCCGGAATCACGCCTCTTCTTGAGCGGGCGTATTTTTCGACCTAGTACCGCCGAAGCGAACACCTCGGCTTCGAATGCTTCCTTGTGCTGTTCGTCTCCGTCTTCATCGGGCGCGAGTGACCTCGCGTGCACGGTTGACCACAACGTTTTGAAGTCAAAGTCGGTGCAGCTCCACAGGATGAGGTCTTCTAATCGTGGGCACACGCGCACACCGTACAATCTGGTACGAACGCCTCCTGTTGCGGGGACACATCCATACGCCTCTGCCAGTGCGTCCAACACCACATTAACTCCAGTACACGCTCCCAATGTCAGCGAGACAAGGTTGGGCATGTACCCCAGCATCGACTTGCCATGGCCGGGTGAGATGTCGAAATTGGATATCAAAAGGTGGGTGAGGTGAGGGAGGCGGGGATCCCTGAAGATGCTCTCCAACCTAGGAAGGGGAGGATGACCTGATTCTTTGCGTATGTGCTGACCGATGAAAGTGACATCAAGTTTAGTGAGGGAGGGGAAAAGGAATTGACGTAGCGAGGAACCAAGATTATCTTCGTACTGGCAGTTCACGTTAAGCTCTTTGAGGGCGTGGAGCACGAGTACGTTTGAGAGTGGTTCAGCCTGGATAAATGAATCCTGGTCATGGATGTGGTTACCGCGAAATTGGGTAACATCAAAACGTTTAGTGGGGGACTGGGCAATCCAAAGATCCCAGCGTTCGAGTTCGGGGAGAACTACGAGCGACATAAACGGAAAGATATCCCGATGGTATGCATATTTCCACTCGAGACGCTTCAATTCCGGTAATTCAAAGGAGGAGGTGACCGCCCGATTGTGTGGCTCGTGGGATAGCTGCCCGTTCGTCGAGAATCTCGTGATCACGTCCCATACAGGAGTCACTCCGATTAAAGAAAGTTCGTGGAGCAGAGGGGTATGTCTCAGAAGGTTGCTGAGATGTGAAATCTTGAGCGTAAAGTGATGTACTGGCGTCCAGTGCGATTTCTTAGGCGGGTAGGATAGTTCAAGTGTGCGTATCGTTCGAACCAAGAAGGCAGGGAGAACTGACGGAGGCATCTGTTGCAGACGAAGATGCCTAAGCATGATCGGACTCTCCGGAGAACTTTGATCTGTCGATAGCAAATCAGAAGTGAGGAGTTGTGTGCCTTCAAAGGAAGGGTCCAGGGTGCTAAGTGCAAGGTCCAGGGACTCCAGCTCGTGAAGGCGCGGATAAACGCGGGTGATACCTGTTGTGATGTGTTCCATGCTTTTAGCGAAGGCGCATTCGAAGGTAAGTGAACGGAAGCGTCGATGTTGACAGAACAGGGTATCGATGATGTTAACCGAGGTGCCTTCTTCGAGCGCCGACGTGTTCGAGCCACCGGCAGTGCTAGTACTAGGAGCGGACATGAAATTGAAGGAGATGGGTGAAGACCCTGCACGTTGCAAGAACACGGACAAAGGCCGAGGTATCCACTGGGGTGTTCGGTAGGAAATAAACGACCAGAGACGCGACGTCGCGAGTGCGAGTTCACGCCACTTGTGACATACATGCGAGATGAGGACTGGAGCTGGATTGTGCGGCAATCCGATTGCCAGGTCAGCGCTCTCGTCCTCGGTGCGGATGAGGAAGATTTCGATGAGGAGTTCGGTTGGGAGCCAGTTGATAGGTTGCTTCTGGCTTTCGAGATCTGTAATCTTTGAAACCAAAGCTTCTCTTTCTGCTCTAACAGAGCTTTGGAGCCTAGCCATGTCTTCCAGTATGCGGGAAAAGTCTTCCTCCCGTCGCTGCAGAACACTGAGCTGTGCAGCGAGCAGCTCGATCTCCTTGTCGATCATTTCCGCAGTCCCTCTAGACATTTGGACGAGCAGATTCAGAGGGAGAGTGGTATCGCTAGAAGAGATGGACAAACTGGTTGTAGTTCGCGTACTAGTAATAAAACGAGGGGCCACTCGGACGCTTTGTGTTAACGTTGCGCGTTGTTCTATGTTTGTGTTCTCGCGTCACTCTTCGTTCGGACTCATACCAACGCAGATCGTACTGGTGACTGTCGCACTCGACGACGACAACTGGGCTACGCGAGGCCACTACTTGCCGTCAAGGTACGGGCAACAAGAACACTCGCAGCGCGAGGAATTATGCCAGTCAAGCAAGATGGCGAAGCAAAGTCCCTTCTGTAACAGTAGGAACGAATGGTATCAAGTTGTCAGCGCAACACGAAAACGAACTTGAGGGACATGAACGAATGCTAAGTAGAGTTGGGATCCCTATGGTCAGTGCCTACTCTAGCGTTCCCAAATCCGCCCGCACATGACAAGTCTGGTTCATGTAACTATAGCTGTGGCGCTGCAACTTTCCAAAGGTCAATTCGAGGGTGTCGCGTGGAATGGCAACACTCACACCCTACTTTTACTGGGCAACTTGGCGGAGAAACCGAGGATCCTGCTGAAAAAGGATAGGCCTGGATGTAAGATTAGGGCCAAATCGCTTGTCAACCTGGATTGCTTGATCAGGCGGACTCCTAATGATTACCACCAACACGTTGATGCCTATAGGGTCAAGAAGACTTATTGCCGCCAAGACGTGTTTCTGTCCTCGTGCAAGGGTGCGTCAACTTGACGTTTGACCCTCCCCCGGCACTGCTCGATCATCACCTACAGTATATCTTCACAAACTGCCCCACCATTAGCTTCCTCAAGGTCAAGAGCGACTTTGTCGTGTTGATGCAGAGGGTATCCTGAAACTTCCCCGATGGTGCTTACGTTCATCCTTTCTAGGCGAGCCCCTCTCAGTTGGGGTCCCGGAGAACCGAACCTGTGATCCGTCACATAAATTCTGCAAACAGCGCGTGAACCTTTATGCGCCGCTGCACTGTGTCACTTGTACCGTTAGAACAGTAGGAACGACTGTCTTCCTACCTAAGGGACTGCCTACGGGAGACTGCTTATACCGCTGCCATGGCCTTGAGCACCCAGGAATCCCGATTCTCTGATCTTATATAGTATCGAGAAGAACAGTGAAATTTTCGCTGCAAGAGCCAATTTACCTGTAAATGTCACCACCAGTTGTTCGGAACGTAACGCTGAAGTCGTGAACTAGCCCTCCCAAAAGGCCTGGTCTGACACTTGAGACTCAGAGGACGCTATTCCGGACGAGGTGAAGAACCTTTAACCCTTTGCTACGAAATGTCTTCGTGTTTCGTAATAGCCCCTGCTTAAAAAAGCTCGGATAATCATCAAGAGATGCTGTAAACAAACTTTGCAACAGGCAGCACACTGGCTAATTTAACCAAGTACTTTCTGGAACACTAGACACAAAAAACCTGACGCCCATCGCCCGCCCTCTATTCCCAGCGCAAGTTCGTCTGCCCAACATTCAGATCGATACCCAACTCCGAAACGGTCAACTCCTCGTTCGCGCCATCGTACGTCCATTGCCCGAACTCCTCGGAATTCAGCGTTACCGTCGTCGGCTGCTCGACACCGAGAATGGTGATGGTCTCGAGTTTCTGACCAATAGAATACTCTCCTTCACTCTCAATGTCCAGATTACCATCACTAGCGAAGAAGTTCAAGGTACGGTTCGGTCCAGGAGGATAGCTTTCGCCGTCGTCAATGTAGGCGTTGCCCGATGCAGTACCTGCCGTGTTCAAAGATACGAGAAGCGAGTAAGGTCCCTCGCGTGTCTCGTAGATCGTGTAGGCAGGTTCCTGGTGCAAGAGTAAGATAGAACTATCCCGGATGTGGACATTTATGTGGCTAATGGGAGCGCTTAGGGTTGTGTTTGCACCGGGGGTGGCATTGACGACTGCGTGGGTCCACCAGTCACGCCAGACGACGGTGCCTCTGCCTGGGAAGATACCTTGGAACGCAATTGATCATCAATTTATAGCTTGCATAACCGGGACGCACCATCGACTGTGGTTGCTCCGGGGGTCAAAACAGGGGTGACGAGGATATCGCCGCCAATTAGCCATTGTCTATCGATGTTGAAAAGCTCCGGCTCGTTGGGGAACTCGTAGAACAAGGCCCGAACAGGCGGGAGACCATTAGTAGAAGCGTTGGCAAAAAGAGTGTACTACCATCCAACAGTTCAGTATACTTCAGCAAATCTTCCCCATGACACGCACCCAGTATGGCAACATCGAGTATCTTGCGGCAATGGCAATGCGCGATGCGTACGCGACACTGTCCCATCGGTAAGGTTCCTGTGGGAGAGCACCATAGGTGTTGTGATTCCTGTAGAACGGAGTGAACGCGGAGAGCTGCATCCAACGGTTGCACAGTTCTTCGTCGGTATTGTCATCTGAGAAGGATCAAAACGGGTCTACTTCAATGTCCCGAAACAGAACTTACTAAAGCCACATGTGTCGGCACCGACCATCGGAATTTGGTAAATCTGAAACTGTAGAATACCTTGGATGCTCAGGTACATGTATTGCCATTTGCTGTAGTTATCTCCGAGCTAGAAAGTGGACAAGAATTTGTGTATAGCTTCTTTCCCACCCAAAAAAACGGCGGGACATACCCAGTGACCAGTCCACTTTCCAGAGGAGGGAAAGGTCGAGCGGCTGATCAGGAAAGGTCTCTTTCCGTCCAAGATGGTCTGCAGGGCAAGATGTGTGGCCTTCTCTCCCATCATCCCAAACAAACTGTGCGCGTCGAGCTCGACGTAGCCTCCATAATGAGTGGCATTTGTAGCCAACGTGTTTGTAGAAAGCGCAAGCGCTCCATCACCTAAAGAATGGAAGGATGAATCAATCGCGTATCGAATGGAACAACACAAGATTTAACCACTGACCGTTGTGAATAGTATATGGCGGGTTGGTCAGGTTAACATTGGGCTCGCCTCCGGGGCCAACGCCACGTTTCGAGAGTGTCTCAATAGTTCCAGACGGGCAAGAGTTCGTCGACGTTCCGTTAATTGTCATGTTGCCACTGGGTCCCCAGAGAGTTTCATTGTAACTTTAGAAGCACGACAATCAACATATCGCAATGGCAAATTCCCATGTAATACTAACCATTCGGGGTAGCCAGTTGCGACAGTACCAATTACACTGAAAGGTTGCAATGCCGAGAAATTCGCGCCAGTACCACTGTCTTCGATATAAACTCTGATCATAGTTCGGTCGAGCTTGACTCACCAGGAGTCACTGCAGAATGAGCTCGCCTCGTTCATGTCAAGCCAGATACCAGAGAAGCCGACCCCTAACTCAGACCAGTTCCTCAGTGCCTCTGTCCACCATGCTTGGGTATTTTCTGCAAACCAGTCAGGGAAAGCCTGGCAATCATGAAACAGTCAACACATGTAGGTACAGCATGACAGAAAACGTACCGAGTAACCTGGCCAAACTTGCCCAATGTAGAGGGTTCCGTCAGGGTTCTTGATGAACGTATCCCTGCACAAAGTCAGGGGGGACGTACTGCAAAAGAATTTGATCCAACGTACTTCGCAGCTCCATCAGAGAATGGGTAATACTTGCAGGATGATTAGGAAAGAACTAGAGCTGTCCGAGGCTAGAGCTCACCACATCAGTCGCGTTGGCAGTAACTGCTAGCCCTGCATCTACAATTGGGATGTCTGTGAAAATGGAACAGTTCAACATACACTGCACATTACGTTCTATGAATGAAACCCCTACAATGTTGGTGATTGGCAGTCTGGTACATGATTTAGTCACCATGTTTGTTAGTAAACGAGACAACTAACCAGTTGCTCGATGAAATGCTGGACTTCTTCAGCAGGGAATCTCACAGGATCAGTTGTAAAGTCCCGGTATGCATTGTACAAATCGATATCATTCCATTGAACTAGTACCTCATTTAGCCGAGGAACATTAAGCGTAAGACGCGACCGACCTTCGAGGGGAATATTCGCAGCACGCATTGCAGCAACGTTTGCAATGTCTTCACTAATGTCGACATATCCCCACCTTGGATAACACCTCATTAGTTTCTAGTCAGCCGAGTCAACCTCGATAATCACCTGCACAAGTGGAATCCGAAGCCCCAGGCCGGTTGCCACATGGGATAGCCAATTGTCGCCCCGTATTGAGCAATTACTTCGGCATCTGTGGGCCCAGAGAAAAAGTAGAAGTCAAGAATTCCCCCAAGCAGTCGGTACTCGATAAGCGACACCGGCGAGTCAGGCGGAGTCTGCAAGAAGATATCAGAGCCTGTAGAACTGCAAAACGATTACATTGTGTTCGCATGAGAACAGTGATTTACGTTACCTAAGTAGCAAAACTCCAGATGATGACGACGTATTGGTGGTCTCGTTGAAGCGGTGCTCCAAGTAGATGGGGTGTGAGCCATACCTTTGACACATCAGTTATATGTTTACGGTATTTCGACTGCCTTACATGTTTTGGTCAATGGGATCTGCAGTGTCGCGAGCCCAGAGGGTTTGGATAGTGCCGACACCACCATCCGTACCTATGTCGCGTCGGAAGCCACTGCTTGCAACAACCTCGCCCAAACCATAGATGTTTGTACCATATGGCAGTGCTGACGTAACCTACTCACGGTATCAAATAGTAGCTGGCAGGATATCTCGAAAATGAGAGTTACCCACCTGAAGATACTGATCTTCGAACACCAGCGGGAACCCATCGAACGCCGTTCTGGGGTCCGAAAGGTTGGAGGGTGGTATGGGTGTTGGAGGTAGCGAGGTAATTCTGGTGTCAAAGATAGGCATTGCATCCGGATCCGAGCGACGCGTGATCCAGAAAGCAAACGGTGCGGGTGAGGTGTTGTAATTGAACACAAGGTCCGATGATCCTGTGAACGATTCTGTTGGAGCAGCTGGACGCTCGATAACAGACTCGGGGATTGTGAATTGCTGGTTCGCAGTATCATAGATTTTAACGTGTAGACTAAAGACAAAGCATTCAACACAAACAGAACTGGCACAAATACTTGGAAGAGACTCACGTGGTCTGGGATTGGTAGGTGACTTCAATGGTGAGATTCGCTATATCCGTGCCAAACGCGTTACAAGGCGAGCCCGCCAGAGTCAGCTGAGCGGTTAGACCATACTGAGATTCGGACAGAGATCCCAATGTATAACCTGTAGTATGTTGATAAGGATTCGCAGACCATGGCAGGAACGGCGGAGACATACCAGGGCAACTGGTGACATTCATTGGGTACGTGATATTGCTAGCGGATTGACGTTGCAGCAGGGAGGAAGGGCTGGCCCGCGCCCACGTTGTGGCGAGCCAAAGCCCACTCAAGACTGCAGACAACATCATGAGTCCACTCGACCTGACGGGAAGATGACTGGGAGTATTGATGACTGGGAGTATTTATATTTATGAGGATAAGGTACCCCCTCTATTGCCCTTGTGCCCACGGCCTGGCCCCAGCGGTTGTTACGTTGCGTTTCTGAAGGCTTTCGGGAGCCTACGCGAGGAATAGGCTGACCGCAGTGGACCGGAGCACCCTTGTACGGCACTTTCCCTGAAATTCCCGCTCATTAAGCGCTTAGAGTTGAATACTGCAGTGCGCGGCCCACGGAAGGTCTGCGCAGCCGTGACGGCTGTCAGCGGTGATTCTGAATCAACAGACGACTAGCGCGACCAGAACCCGGAGCCAGGCCAATCTGTTGGCAGCTGAAACTCGAACGAACGCTTGAGTCGCCTACACTTTGACAGCTTACGGGAGGTACCTACGTCATGACATCAATTGCAGCATTTTGCAATTATTGGTGGAGAAAAACAACAAGCATCACAGCATTGGAATTATCCACTTGATAAAACTGGTCACAAACATTTATTAGAAAGTAAAGTTCAAGTAACATAGATGTACATATCTAGCTAGGTGATGAAGAATGATATGATAGGTTTCTTTGTATTGACATGGATGTATCAGAATGATATACATGAAGACATGTACTTGTTGAATATGCCAATGTTATACCACTACAAGATATATATATTATATATTTCCTTTATTCGAGCAGCCGGTCACGGGACCCGATCATGTCACGTGGGTGGAATTCTTGGGCTTATAGTATCTGATAAGGGTTGAGCAGACTCGATGATCAATTTTCTGATCCGGGCCGGCCGCCGCCTGACCAGCAGTAGTATCATCCCGTTCGTCACTCGCCCATTCCTCCAGCTCGTAGTATTGCGAGTCTAGTAACCATGGCCATCGAACCGACCCATTTGCCACTTCCTATCACCGCAGATCCATCTTACTTCGTCGACTTTGGTCGTAAGATCAAAAGCATTAACCCCGGTGAGCTCACGCCAGTCCAGTTCGCTGAGATCCACGACGCACTGTACAAGGTTAGTAGTCCAATCATTTTTGCTATGACTTCACGTTTCTAAACTCGTTTCATCCACCAGTATGGTGTCCTTTTGTTTCGCAATGTTTCTCTCACGCCGGAACAACAGTATGCACTCATCAAGGTATTCGTCTTTCATCTCTCCCTATATAGCCTTCCCACCCCTCGTCACCTCACCACTATACATTTCAGGCTTTCGACCCGCAATCCGAGAGCTATGGGCACGGCAACAACAAGACTGAATCCGCAAAGGGGTCTATCCTTCAGCCATATCTCAAGACCATCCCTCGTGTACCCCAGGTTCAACTCATCGGCAACGGTATTATAACTGATCACGAAGGTCTTGCTACTGCTACCCTCAAACACTTATCCCACGCTACTTTCCACAAAACCCGCATCTCCGAGGAAGATGAAGCCAAGGGTTATACCCATTTCTACCGATGGCATTTCGATGCAGCTTTATACGAATATAACCCCCCTCGCGTGACCATGCTTTATGGGATAACAGTACCCAAAGGCGACCGCCAGATCGTCAGATATGACGACGGGACAGGGGATGAGTTGCCGGTCCCTCTTGCTACCACAGCATTCATCTCAGGCAAGACCATGTTTGAGCTCCTGTCGTCAGAGCTCAAAAGTCTGGCCGTAAGAGCATCGGTGCGGTACGCCCCGCACCCTTTTGTCTGGATGGCACCAGCCCGCGCTCTGCCAACCGGTTTAGGAATCGAGAGTGAAGGTCTCGAGGTCCCCGCGGCACAACTCCCCGATTGGGAAGAGTCCAAGGTCGAGATATCCCCAATGGTAAGCCCATTCGTTGGACCGAAAGCGAGTGAGAGTGGTCACTGAAAGGTCACCATTGTGGCAGCTATGGAAAAACCCGGTCACGGGGAACCTCCACTTCCAGGTTCACCCATGTGGCGCGCAAGAGCTCATCGTCGCCCCTCTCCCAGCGGGCGCGAGACGCGAAGGCGCCCTATACCCAGACGGTGCAAACATCAAGGATCTCACGCAAGTCCGCGCACTGCTCTACAGGATGCAACGGCCTGCAATTGCGCCACATGTACGTGTGCATATCTCGTAAATGACAATCATCCTTCATGTGTACCTTGTGTCACGAACAGCTCGTGTACCCACACGATTGGCGAGAGAACGACCTCGTCCTCTTTCATAATCGAGGAATCTTGCACACCGCCGTTGGTGCCCTCAAGCCTGACCAAGTCCGCGTCTTCCACCAGTGCAACCTCGCTGCGTCGGATGTCCCCGTAGGACCAAGCAAAGATGACGTCCTCAAGTGGGCCTAGATCCCTTGCCAAGCCACATCGAGACACGTGTAAACGCTCGTTCTTGATGGAAACCATGGATGATTCGTATGACCTTTTGACCGTGGAAATTTGTAGGCTATGTCGGATGGTTTTGATCAACGAAAGCTACCTTTTCTAGTCTCATACACACAGTTCCATGGGTATTTTTTTATAATTCAGGGAGGAAGGCGTTTGCTGGCGGTTCGACGTCAGGTCGTGCCAATGTCCTCCGCGATTTCCGAACGCGCCGTGCCAGCTTAACACGTGCCTTACCACAGAGCCCATGTACTCCATCGAGCAAATTTTCCTCTACCAGGCGTTCCCAGGACGCGTCCTTGATATTGATTAGTTCGTCAAGAACGCTTTTTTCGTTGACCTTTGCAACCAAGTGTTGTGGAGAGGAAGGGTCAGGGACCATACGGACGATAATAGTGCGAGAGTCACTCCCATGACGAGGAATCCAGTCAGTTTGAACACCGAGATTACTGCAGTGCGCCTCCCCATGACGCACTGAGGACGTATCTTTTAATTGCAGTGATCCGACACTGACACGCTTCTGATCGTACCAGGGCCCCTCTGCAACAAGTTACGGCTCGAGTAGCCCCGAGTGGTTCAAGATCTCATGGTATGGTCGCCATTCTGGTACCAAGTACAAATTTGTAACGCCCTTGGTACCCAATTAATCCCGTGCCGTGGGCATCGTGAAAATCCTCGCAAGTACTTGATATCATATACGTGACCAATCGCATGCGTTGATCGGTGAGCCTCGTATGTCCCACAGCGGAATGTCAGTAGACATATACAACTTAAAGTGCCGTCACCAGGTGCGTTCCCTGTCCACTGCAACGAGGATCCTCACCAGCACAGACTCAACGCGTTTGGGACTGGGAAACGCGGCTGGATGACGTCTTTGGGCAAGGTGGCGCGCGGAGGTGCGTCTTCACCCTCGCGGGTGCATGCTTGCCTGTCTGAAATGCAACAGTTTTCTACTTGTTCTTGAGCACCTGCTAGTGTAATCGGAACCCTGAATACTAGTGCAGCCCCTCGCTCTCTGGTGTTGACCTCTCATTGTTCGAGCTTTCGCGTCCCATATGTACAGCGCACGGTTCGCATGCGGGTGAGCACCACCCGAAAAGGAGGCATACG